>JAOTOL010001583.1:1530000-1832500 GCA_034440575.1 Imbricaverruca yamaguchii | reverse complement strand
CATGATCGGACCGCCTCACCGCCACTCAGTCAACAGACTGACAGACACAACAGATTTCCACCCAGTGAACAGACCCAGTCTCAATAGACCGGTATTCAGTCAACAGACTGACACCCAGTCAACAGACCGCTACCCAGTCTTAATAGACCGCCTATGTCCCTTATAATTCCGAATGCAGTGAGACAAGTTGTAGAGTTCCTCTTCCTCCACACCATGACGAAATTAACGTTCCTTTCTCGAGGTAGTTAATACTGTTACTTGTCAACTCCCCCTCCCTCTCCCATCATTTACAGCACTCTGCAAAAAGGTGCAACTCTGCATATGCGTGTTCATCTCTTTTTTCTTCCTTTTTACAGATCGAATTCCCAGCGGTCATGCGCTGAATTCATTCACCCCCATCCACCCCCACGCCCACCCCACCCGCCCCCTCACTGAGCGTCTCGAGTAAAGGTGTGTTCACGCCGACCGCATCACTGTAACAGCTGAGAGAACACAGCACCGTCGATGACCGCATAAGCTTCAAAGCACTGGAAGTTCGAGACAGCTAGTGGAGCGCCAGCGAAGCTGTCCGACGTGGTCGTCAAGACGTAGAACTACCGCCGCTGGTTTTCTCTGACATGGCAGGCAGCTATCACTGCAATAATCTCACCATAAACAAGAGCGGAATTAGCGTACCTGGAAGCTCAGGTGCGGCACACGCCATGTTTGCATTTTTACGCCATCTTGCATTTTGCATTCACTTGAGTGCTTCTTTCATCTTTAACCGCATAAGGCGCCGATGGGGACACCGGAGGAGTGAAGGCAGGCAGGACTAAAGATCAGCGCAGATGAATCTTGCATGTCATGCGCGTGTCATGAATTAAGGCCCGCATTGCCTTGAATATGTGCACAACCATGCGCCCGGAAGCATGAATGCAGGGCTAAGGTGACTTCGGATGCGAAACGCTCATCGAATTGCGCGCCCGAAGGCAGAAATAAAGAGCACCGTCCCTACCTGGGACTGAACTCGAGACCTCTGGCTACAAGCCGTGACACCCGGGACGGACGGAAAGTTTCAGCTGCTGTGCGAAGTGCATGGCAAGCTGCCTGCAAGCGGTCATACCGCCGCACATTCCTTTCTCTGAATTTTTTGGCAGAGCCTCTGGCGAAGCGGTGTGATGAAGGTTATAAATCATAAAATTAAAACAGCAGATCTAGCTCCGTGTAAGAAAATTACAACTTCAAAATGCTACGCCACGACTTAAAACGATATTGAAAACTTCCCACAAGCGGAAATTCCACTTCGAACCTCTTTTGCGGATGCAATTCAAGAGGAACAGTGGAGTAAAAATTACTAAGCAGTAAAATTACACGGCCACTTCTCACTTCGATTAAAATACTTAGAACTCGAAGCGCCGTAACCAAAAAGTTCGTTCGATTTCAGAAGCGCGGCGGTCGATCCGGGCCACCGGGTCGACGGTTGCATCATACGCGCCGGAGTCGACTCCCCTGGGCTTCGCTATCTCTCCCATGACAAATCACACGAGCCGCTTCACACAGCTTTTATTCCGCATCTAGGCAGATATTGGCACATATCTAGGCGGACGTGGGCACATATCAGGTTCAATGGCTAGACGCTGGACAGCTTCAGTAGTCCAGCGTGTGTGTGTGTGTGTGTGTGTGTGTGTGTGTGTGTGTGTGTGTGTGTGTGTGTGTGTGTGTGTGTGTGTGTGTGTGTGTGTGTGTGTGTGTGTGTGTGTGTGTGTGTGTGTGTGTGTGTGTGTGTGTGTGTGTGTGTGTGTGTGTGTGTGTGTGTGTGTGTGTGTGTGTGTGTGTGTGTGTGTGTGTGTGTGTGTGTGTGTGTGTGTGTGTGTGTGTGTGTGTGTGTGTGTGTGTGTGTGTGTGTGTGTGTGTGTGTGTGTGTGTGTGTGTGTGTGTGTGTGTGTGTGTGTGTGTGTGTGTTAAGATTCGCAGTCGTTTACCAGAAGAATTGTGAGTGGCTGAAGAAGTGCTCTCAGGAAGTGTGAACAGGCGGTGGGAATCACGTCAGGGCTTTACCGACGATCTGGCCGGCCCCGTCCAGAAGATGTCTGGCGCACCTGGCGCACCTGGCGCACCTGGCGCACCTGGAACACCTGGCGAACCTGGCGAGGTGACTGGTCTTGTAGGGAAGGTGTGTGGCGCACCTGGTTGGTCGTGTCAGGAAGGTGTGTGGCGCACCTGGTTGGTCGTGTCAGGAAGGTGTGTGGCGCACCTGGCGCACCTAGCGCACCTGGTGAGGTGACTGGTCTTGTAGGGAAGGTGTGTGGCGCACCTTGTTGGTCGTGTCAGGAATGTGTATGGCGCACCTCGCGCACCTAGCACAACTAGCGAGCTGGACAGTCGTGTCGGGAAGGTGTCTGGCGCTGCAGGCGCACCTGGCGCACCTGACGCACTTGACGAGCTGACCGGTCGTGTCGGGAAAGCGCCTGGCGCCCCTGACGCGGTGTCCGCAGCCGACCAATGAGGTGCGCACCAATCACAGCCGCGCTGACAGCCGAGCCGGTCGGCCAATCAAACCGCCCAACGTCGGACCGTCGTCAGCTGATCAACAGCTGCAGCGTCTGCGTGGCTGCACCGCCGGCCGAGCGTAAGTCTGTTCAGGCTGCTGGCGCCGTCGCCCCCACACTGTGAATTGGAACCGCACGCAGAGCATACGTCGCGTGTCCTTAGCTCGCGTTTACATCAGGAGGCTGCATCGCCTACCTGTTAGCTTTCATTAGAGCACTTAGTTTTTTTCCGCACTAGCTGACTGAAACCGCAGTAGTTTCCACTGCGTCAGCAGCTCGACTTCGAACCGAACCCTCGTGGTATGGCTTTATTGGATCTTTTACTGGGGATGAAGTCAAACATTGCGGCGAGTGCTTCGACACATTATCCAATCTAATCGATACATTGCACAAGAAAGACGTCGGCAGGCCCGTCGACGCCGTTCTTCTCAAGATCAAACGGGCCGCGGTCCCTGAATTAGCAATCGTCGGTGGCGCGCTCATCAACACGGCGTCAACTCGACGGGGAGGGGAAGTGGAGGGTGAGGGTGTGAGCGTTTGCCGCACCCATTGCCGTCTGTTGAGTCATCTCGGAGCTGAGCGGCACGCCTTTCAAGCCTTCAGTGCCTCTCTTGCCGTCAATTCTACACCTTTTGCTAATCTTCGAGGTCATGCCAGGGCACTGTTAATAGCGTTATTAAAGAGGGCACATTTTCAGTTTCGACACTTCGAACTGGACGGTCTTGTTCCCGTCTGCACTTTGCAGCGGTAACATGTTTGCATGCCCACATTTGTGTCAGAATTAAACATCAGATCGATGTAGATTGACATAGAATCGGTACAGAACCACTCTTGATCTCTTTCCATGTGATCATAGCTCTATGAACTTCACTCTAAATCCTGGGTGGGAGATGCAGTAAATCGAACAGTATCTGACGCCGTCACTGGACACAAGCACCAGCTACAAATAAAACCAAACATCCTTAGTATGTGATGATAGGCCAGGCAGCAAGCGTGATACCGGACCTATTGCATACCAGCGTAAGTTAAATAGGCATGGGTTCAAATCATAGGTGCGGTTTAATTCAGATGCAGCTTGCATCTGAATATTGTATTTATAGTATCCAGTAGCGTGATGTCCGTGCCAGAGAGATCAAGCCAGTCTGCTCCTTGACTTCTTCTCAAGATCATTACAGGTCAAATATGAATTGTTCGTATCGCTAATTGCATCGTTATTTTTACTTACCCTCATTATAGTACTGTCATGCATGACTCGGCATTCGATGTTGAGATGCGTTAGCTAGAACCTAGAGCGTGTGACACCGCATAATTCTTAATGTTTGAGTTGACCTGAGTATGACTTCAATCACGTGACACGAGCCATGAATCCAAAGGTCATATTTATCTACTCATAGAAAACTCGCATGGTCTGGGGCGTTCGATTCACGCATAATTTGGCCACACCTGTTGATTACGTGCTGTTATAAATTGGTAGACACGTGCTCCTTTCTAAATGTTGCATTATTTACATTTGTCTGATCGGTGACGTCACCCAATAAGTTCAGAGTTGCTGCAGCTCCGAACGCGCACGATGCATAGCTATCGCCGTTTGAATCAGATCGATTCGTCCGTTGGCTGCTGAGTTAGATGGGTAGCGTTTATCGCCCCCTCCCCCGCCCCAAGTCAATGGTATTCGCCCGAGTACATAATCAATCTCCAGTGACCTTTTGCTTTGCACTGCAATGCACTTTCGAAGGAAGTTTAAGCAGTACATTGCCGATAGCATTACGTATCTGGTCTTGCTCCGTGCACTAAAAGCAGTAGAGTAGATTTGTGTACAAAATGCGAGTCGAATAATTTTGAGAATGTCACCACAAAAGGGGCAGTCAGTGCATGCCTGTACTGGGAGCAACAGGTGACTTGAAACGAGAGACAAAGTGGTCAATTACGTGCTGCATGATTTCTAGACGAAGTCAATTGGGCACACCTTGAGGCTCCCTATCCGTCAGGGACGTCAGGAGGACGCAGATAGAGGCTTCCTATCTGTCAGAGGAGCTAGTAGGATGCATTTAGTGGCAATTTGATTGATCAGGGTATCAATAGGACACAATTAATGGCGCACGAGCTCTCCGGGGTCAACATAGGGACGTAAGTATAGGGCCGCGCATGGCTTTCATCAGCGCCAGCGGACAATGTTCGAGTTAGTTTCGGTGCTTCAGATGCACTGAGATTTTGTCAGCATTGTCTCTGAAAAGAAGAAAAATTGGAATCTGAATCCTTCCCGGAATATCGTCATGAAGCGTGAGGGAGCACGTGCTGCGTCCCCCCGCGAATAACTTTCTTCAATATACGCTGCTTCGTTCTTGGCTAGCATCGTTCTATCCATCACTGCAACACTTCATCACTTGATCTAACACTTGATTTCCTCAGAATGCGGAGGGCTTTGTTACAATGCAGTTTATTAATGTTAATTACACTTCCCTCCCTCCAGGCAGAGAAGCTAAAGGAGTGAAGAAGAAGCCAGGGTGTGTGGGCGCGGGGCCGTAGGTGTGTGCATATGAGAGAGAGAGAGGGGGAGAGAGAGAGAGAAGAGGGAGATGGAGAGCGAGAGGGGGTGGGAAGAGAAGAGGGCGATGAAGAAGGAGAGAGAGAGGGTGTGGGGAGGAAGAAATAGTATGAGGAAGAGGGAATATAATCTTATATATACATATACATATATAAATATATGCGTACATATATATACATATATATACGGGGTTAAGCGAGTTCGATCGGAAAACAAAACGCAGACGAGAAGGGGGGAAGGTGCGTGATTCGCGCATGCATGAATGCCAGCGCGGGTGGCCGGGTGCTTACTGCTCGTAGGAGACGTTGGGTGGCAACTGCAGGAAGCACCGCTGCCGCAGGATGCCCGCCCACAGCTGCACGCCGACGATGCCGAAGATGAAGAAGACGAAGAAGCAGAGCAGCAGCACGTTGCCCAGCATGGGCAGCGTGTCGAGCAGCAGCATCACGAGGATCCGCATGCCTGCAACCAGCCGGATGGGCGGTGAGCGTCGCTGGCGTTCGGTGACGTCACCGGCGATCGGCGACGTCGCCGGTGCCGGACACGGCTAGAGGTTCCTTGTCAGTCAGGGGAGCTAGTAGGATGCATTTATGGGCACCTGGAGTTGCCAGGGTATCAACAGGACGCAATTTACGGTCGCCGTTGGCGCCTAGCGCACGTGACACGCGTGGTCGACGGTCCTCGGTTGTGAAGAGTTGCGTTCGTCAGCACGTCGGGGCAAGCGGTGCAGTCGGGTCGAGCCGGTGGGTGAGCACGTGTCAGGCGCCCCGCCCCAGCACGTCTGGCGGCCGCTGACGTCATTGTCGCCGACACTGTTACGTCACTGTTGTCGAGTCTGAGCATAGGAAAAGTGCCTGGCGACTGGTGTAGGCTCAGTGCTGAGAACCTGCTGAGGGTGTAGTCTCAAGGTCTAAAGCCGCTGAGGAGTGAGTCGGTATCCGCTGCAAAAGTGTCTCCTGTGAAATACTCAGGCATTGAAGTGAATTCTCAGAAGTCCCAATTAAATACTCGGGCACAATGATGATCTGTCGAATTAGTTGTGATTTATGCAGGTAGTTTTGGCCAGATCTTCCCAGAAGCCAGTTGTAATAAGAATTGTCGCGGAGACAGAGTAGTTGAGATGGCAAAAGGACGAACGCGATGCTGTTAATCATGTAACTGTAAAATGATTACTGTAAACTAAATTTGACAAGGCTGAAATTAACAGATAATTTATTCACGCATTTCATTTCCTTGAGTTCAGTTTAAGTACCAATTTTGTGCTTAATTGAAGTATAATTTCATGTTCACCATTCCATCAGTTTAGATTCCACGTACCACTGAGACAAAAGCTACGACCTAGTGAGGTGTGTTGTCATAACCTGATGCGGTCACGGTTGCGATGTCTGTCTGAGCCCGGTATTGCGCTGGTCACCGTCAGATAACCAGCTGACTGGACACGGACTGACTGATCTGGGACGCGGCTGATAGCCAGATAACCAGCTGACTGGCCACAGGCTCACTCACTTCGTATGCGGTTAATAGCCAGATAACCAGCTGACTGTCTACCGGTTCACTGACCTGGGATGCGATTGATAGTCAGATAGCCAGCTGACTGGCCACGGGCTCACTCACTTGGTATGCGGTTGATGGCCCTGAGTGGTCGCAGTACCCGTATCGTGCGAATGGCCGACAGGTCCATGTTCTCCACGTTCAAACAGTACTCAATCAACCTGCAACAGGGCGCAACACAGCGTCAAGCTCAGCCCACAGCCGGGGGGCGGAGTCAGGACTTTCCATAGGAGAGGCGAGGTCACTCGTCCGGAGTGGCGTCACTGGGAGAGTTCCTGGAGTTCCTGGAGGGGCGCCTTCGGCTGACAAATTCGTCGAGCGAGGTGCGGAGGTTCAGGATGCACCATAGCCCCACCCCGCCGTGAGGTGAACCCTTTCCTGATCAAGAAGACGCCACCTTTCCACTGAGAGTGGAGCATATTCCTCTTGTGCCTCCCCCTGCATCCGCCCATCGTTGACAGCAGCACACAACAAGAACATGGCACTTCGCAGGGGAGGTGATGGCCAAGTGGTTATGGCGCCGAGCTCTGGATGCCAATGTCCCGGGCTTGCCACTCGCACCACTCGAGACATTTCCCAATCCCGCGGCCCACCGGCGAAACAGTGTGGGCGGCGCGTAAAGAGCCGCGATCGTACACAAAGGGCGTCGTAAACCAACCGATAAACAATAATGGCGCTCTACATCCGAGCCAAGTGGTGTCAGTTGCGTTGCTGACGGCCACAGCAAGGTTGCCAACTGAGAGCGACGGAAGTCCTCATCCGGCGCGAGAGAGCAGAAGCACTGAGAACAGGGGCGATAGCGCTGCCCCCCACCCAGAAATGGTCCACGACGGCTGACCGGACCGTTGAACTGCTAGGAAAGTCCCTGAATGATTTGGCGAAGAGCATGCAAAGACGGAGAAAGATTGCGTGACCTTGTCTCCGTGTATAAGACACAAAATGGCGTTTTTTGACGCTGCTGAGTGCACACTGCAGCACAAATGTTACTCCGCCGTGTGCACACTCGAGGGCAAATATTACCCTTCTGTGTACACACTGTGGCACAAACGTTGCCTGCTGTGTTCACACTCGAGCTCAAATGTTACGCTGCCGTGTGTACACTCGAGGACAATCATCTGGCCGGACAAATCCATTATGTGACGTTTGTGCACAAATGTGCACGCAGCATGCGTAGAACAGCGGCATAAGATTCTGCTTTCTAGGAGATCGAACAAAGGTTGCGCACTATTGTTATCTCATTTCATAATTTCCTGAAGAAGTCCGCCAGCAGGTAAAATGTGACAACGGCTAGCAAGGCCAGAACGAGCGCTGTATTTGGACAGCTAGTTAACACACCACACCTTACATTCCCAGCTGGCCCGGGCAGCCAGCCAGTCAACACAACGCACCTTACATTCCCAGCTGGCCCGGGCAGCCAGCCAGTCAACACAACGCACCTTACATTCCCAGCTGGCCCGGGCAGCCAGCCAGTCAACACAACGCACCTTACATTCCCAGCTGGCCCGGGCAGCCAGCCAGTCAACACAACGCACCTTACATTCCCAGCTGGCCCGGGCAGCCAGCCAGTCAACACAACGCACCTTACATTCCCAGCTGGCCCGGGCAGCCAGCCAGTCAACACAACGCACCTTACATTCCCAGCTGGCCCGGGCAGCCAGCCAGTCAACACAACGCACCTTACATTCCCAGCTGGCCCGGGCAGCCAGCCAGTCAACACAACGCACCTTACATTCCCAGCTGGCCCGGGCAGCCAGCCAGTCAACACAACGCACCTACATTCCCAGCCGGAGGCCGAGCCAGTCAACACAACGCACTTACATTCCCAGCTGGCCCGGGCAGCCAGCCAGTCAACACAACGCACCTTTCCCAGCTGGCCCGGGCAGCCAGCCAGTCAACACAACGCACCTTACATTCCCAGCTGGCCCGGGCAGCCAGCCAGTCAACACAACGCACCTTACATTCCCAGCTGGCCCGGGCAGCCAGCCAGTCAACACAACGCACCTTACATTCCCAGCTGGCCCGGGCAGCCAGCCAGTCAACACAACGCACCTTACATTCCCAGCTGGCCCGGGCAGCCAGCCAGTCAACACAACGCACCTTACATTCCCAGCTGGCCCGGGCAGCCAGCCAGTCAACACAACGCACCTTACATTCTCAGCTGACCCAGCCAACACACCCCACATTCTCAGCTGACCTGGCCAGCTAACCAACGCAACGCAACTGACATTCCTAGCTGACCTGGGCGGCCAAACAACACACCTTACATTCCCAGCTGACCTGAACAGCCAGCCAACACAACGCAACTTGCATTCCCAGCTAACCTGGCCAGCCAGCCAACACAACGCAACTTACATTCCCGGGTGACCCGGGAAGCCAGTCTATACAACGCACCTTACAATCCCAGCTGACTTGGCCAGCCAGTATGAAACTTGGGCATTGCGCTCGAAATGTTCCCAGCCAACATCCCCAGGAGACAGAAGTTGAACTCTGGCATGTGTGTTGACACCGACTTCGTAATGAACTGGCGTCGACAAAAGCTACATGGAGAAGGGATGAAAGTATCCGCTTGTATTCCTGAATCAAGTCGAGCACGAGCTCTTTAAACCTCTCTTCTCCGTTTCTCCCGTTTCGTCGTTCTGTAATATATCTAGGTTGCGGAGATAATGCGTGGGAATTGACAGTCACGCTTTCAATGCAGAATGATAGTCTTCCGCCGCGGAACGAATACTTTGGCGAATTTATTCGCTTCTAGTCTTGAAAATGAATCCGACATTGGACGTATTTATTTATTTATTTAACAATACATGCCCTCCACGTGCAGTGGCTATTACGGACAGTCTGGGTCACAGATATTTACAAAGAAAGGATAGATTTGTGGTCAGTAGTGGGAGCAGATGCGCAACAAACATTCGTACACCAACATAATACAATACCCATATCACTCTCTGCACAACACACCCGTGCTTGCAACACTAGCTATAAACGAGTGGGTTGTAGAAGTGATAGGAAAGCGATCTGCCACCCTTGACGCCGAGCCTGCCCCGGCGTGTGTTCTTGGTGGGCGTTGTCACGGCGACGGCGACGCTCCCTCGTCTGGTTTCTCGCTTGGGAGGGGTGGCGACTGGCGGGGGCGTCCAAGGTCGAGGTTTTGATGACGTCACAGTGATGCGGGCGCTCGACGTCGCAGCCCTGTTCGGCTGCGTGCGCGCTGCTGATGGGGGGACGTGATGGTATTTGGCCAAGGCGATGGTTAGCAGATCCGTATGTATGGTAGAGCTGAAGATGGAAACCTGGTAGAGCTGAAGCTAGACGATAGGGGTAGACGGTCACTGTTGTTGAAGATACAGGAATTCCGAGCGGCACCAAGTCGTCAGTCAGTGAGATAACTTCCTTCCCAGCCGCAGTGTAGGAAAGAAGACGGGCAGTAGCTGATGCTTCATGGAAGGGAAGTCACTATGGAGAAAGGCGCTGTCGCTTCTGCACTCACTCAGTTTTTCCGGCGTCCAGTCACTGCTGTGTAAAATCGTAAAGGAATAACCAGCAGAAAAGTCCACTGAGTCCAGTCACTTCGCACACGTGTAGCGTATAGGTACACCGGTTTTGTTCAATAGTTCACTTTTTCTTCTTTTTTTTTGCTCGTACACTTTTCACTCTTTCTGTTCACTTCTCACTCACACCTTGCAGTTTCACACACCTTGCATACAGAGGCAACAAAGAGGGAGAGGAAAAAGGTTGGGCGAGCGGCCGAGACGCGTCTGCTCGCGGCGCCGCGCTCAGACCAACTGAGCCGGGCGCCGGACGTACTGTCAGCACTGTAAGTACGTGCCATCCTGGTATGGACCTGTTAATCATTTTGACTTGCTTGCGACGCGAGGACAACACAAAGTCTATGCACAACATTGGTCAATTGCTTAATGGTATAACTATGAATATATCAAGAACTGACTTCCTCTTGACGAGATGTGTATTCATTCAATTTATTGGAATCAGAAAAATGTACAATACGTAATACACATAAAATCCTCATATTACCAGCACCTGTCACTGACTAACTAAGCGAACTTCTTCTTCTGGCTCTGTTTGTCTGAACCGACATTCGAAGGACATGGTAAAGTTTTTTTTCCGTGGGGCTCCGTGACGTTCTGTGGGGTTCGGGGGTCCCGTGGGGCTGCGTGAGGTTACTTGGGACTCGTGAGGTCCCGTGGGGCTGCGTGAGGTTACTTGGGACTCGTGGGGTTCCGTGTAGCTCAGTGAATTTCCGTGAAGATTCGCGAGATTCCGTGAGTTTCCACGGAATTCTGTAGAATCTCGCGTGGTTTCTTGAAACTGCACGGTATTCCGCGGAATTCCGTGCGGTCCCGTGGGGTCTCGTGCAACTATACGGGGTCCAGCGAGGCTCCGCGCTGACTGACAGCACATGTAGTCTCGCACCAAATAGCATTTCCAGCTGTGACAGGCGGCAAATTAACAGGACGACTCCAAGGTAGTCGAGAAGACAGATACTACTTGTGACGTCACCAACTTAATACATGGCTTTTCGGCTCGTCATGCTTCCGGAACTGAGCCTGACAAAGGCTGCGGCTTGATGATGGATCTATGCGAGCATGCGAAGCCCTTTGATGCAGATCGATTTATCGATGATATATCAATGTAAACACTCGCGCGACGTCGGTTATTTTCCTTCGAATTGATCTGTCACCGGCCGCGACAGAGACGAGTGTTCCACAATCGAGGCAGCGACGGCGGGGGCGGCGACAACTAGCCGTGTAATCGTGCGGCACCAGTGTTCCACAATCGAGGCAGCGACGGCGGGGGCGCCGACAACTAGCCGTGTAATCGTGCGGCACCAGTGTTCCACAATCGAGGCAGCGACGGCGGGGGCGGCGACAACTAGCCGTGTAATCGTGCGGCACCAGTGTTCCACAATCGAGGCAGCGACGGCGGGGGCGGCGACGACTGGCCGTGTAATCGTGCGGCGCCGAGGTCGGCGGCCCCGACACAATCAGGCAGCGAACGGCAAGCCGGCCCCTCGCCAGCCGGGGTTGTGGTCACCGGCCGATTGTTAGCTACAGGACACCGTCAGCCACAGGACACAGTCAGTCACAGGACATCTGTCAGCCACAGGACATCTGTTAGCCACAGGACACCGTCAGCCACAGGACACCGTCAGCCACAGGACATCTGGCAGCTACAGGGCATCTGACAGCTGCAGGACACCGTCAGCCACAGGACATATGTCAGCCACAGGACACCGCCAGCCACAGGACGGTTGTCAGCTACAGGACATCTGACAGTCACAGGGCATCTGACAGCCACAGGGCATCTGACAGCCACAGGACATCTGATAGCCACAGGACATCTGGGAGCCACATGACATCTGACAGACAGAGGACATCTGACAGTCACAGGATATCAGACAGCCACAGAACACCGTCAGCCACAGGACATCTGACAGTAACAGGACATCTCACAGCCACATACCACCAGTCAGCCACAGGACGACTGATAGCTGCTGGCAGGACTATCAGCCACAGGACACCTGTCAACCACAGGATGGATTGTCAACCACATGACAGCTGACAGCCGCATGGACCATCAGCTATAGGATAGAATGTCACCCACAGGACGGCTGTCAACCACTGAACGGCGTCAGCCACATGACAGGCGACACGTACGCCAACGTTAACCCTGCAGCCGACGACAGGCATGTACGTCAGCATTGTCCCTGTAGCTGATGCAGCGGGTCTGCGGGCCACCCGCCGTAATGTGGTCAGCGGCAGCGGGAGCATACGACATCAGCACACCAGCCCGACACTGTCGTAACAGCACACCAGCCAGACACTGTCGTAACAGCACACCAGTCCGACACTGTCGTAACACCACACCAGTCCAGCATAGTCGTAACAACACACCAGTCCGACACTGTCGTAACAGCACACCAGCCCGACACTGTCGTAACAGCACACCAGTCCGGCATAGTCGTAACAGCACACCAGTCCGACACTGTCGTAACAGCACACCAGCCCGACACTGTCGTAACAGCACACCAGCCCGACATTGTCGTAACAGCACACCAGTCCGGCATAGTCGTAACAGCACACCAGTCCGGCATAGTCGTAACAACACACCAGTCCGACACTGTCGTAACAGCACACCAGCCCAGCACTGTCGTAACAGCACACCAGCCCGACACTGTCGTAACAGCACACCAGTCCGGCATAGTCGTAACAACACACCAGTCCGACACTGTCGTAACAGCACCAGCCGGAAGACAGCCCGACACTGTCGTAACAGCACACCAGTCCGACACTGTCGTAACAACACACGCACACCACCGACATTGTCGTAACAAACACACACCAGCCCGACACTGTCGTAACAGCACACCAGCCCGCACACTGTCGTAACAGCACACCAGCCCCACACTGTCGTAACAGCACACCAGCCCGACACTGTCGTAACAGCACACCAGCCCAGCACTGTCGCAACAGCACGAAATCCCAACACTAAGCGCAACAGCACACACCAGCGAAACACCTCACTGGCCCAACAGTGTTGTATCATTACACCAGTCCAACACCATAGTGACACAAAGTGACACAGAGTGACACAAAGTGTGACAGAATACGGCCGAAACGCACCCTGCGGCGACGATGAAGAAGTCGAGCCGATTCCAGCTCTCGGCGAGGTAGGTGCCGTCGCCGTACACACCCATCGCCACCATCTTGATCAGCATCTCCACCAGAAAATAGGCGTAGATGATGTCGTCCCCGACCTGTGGGCAGCCGCACACTTAGCGTCAGCTACAGCCCGACAGAATATCGGGGGAGAACGGGACAGTTGGTAGAGGTACACCCGACAGAATAGAGCAACAGATGACAGGTATAGCGGACAGAATAGATGGGCAGATGACAGGTACAGCGGACAGAATAGAGGAGCAGATGATAGGCATAGCGGACAGAATAGATGGGCAGATGACAGGTACAGCGGACAAAATAAAGGAACAGATGACAGGTACAGCGAACAGAACAGAGGAACAGATGACAGGTACAGCGGACAGAACAGAGGAACAGATAACAGGTACAGCGGACAGAATAGATGGGCAGATGACAGGTGCAGCGGACAGAACAGAGGAACAGATAACAGGTACAGCGGACAGAATAGAGGAGCAGATGACAGGTACAGCGGACAGAACAGAGGAACAGATAACAGGTACAGCGGACAGAATAGAGGAGCAGATGACAGGTACAGCGGACAGAATAGAGGAACAGATGACAGGTACAGCGGACAGAATAGAGGAACAGATGACAGGTACAGAGCGGACAGAATAGATGGGCAGATGACAGGTACAGCGGACAGAACAGAGGAACAGATAACAGGTACAGCGGAAAAAGATATACAGCGGACAGAATAGAGGAACAGATGATAGCTACAGCGGACAGAATAGAGGATCAGATGACAGGCACAGCGGACAGAATAGTTGAGCATATGACAGCTACAGCGGACAGAATAGAAGAACAGATGGCGGGTACAGCGACAGGAAAGCGGGACGGATAGCAGGCTTAGGGACAAAATAATGGGGCCGATATAAGGGGCAGCGGACAGAACAAACGCAAAGATCAGGTGTCTGATTACTGAATATGTGGTTCACACCAGGCGATATGTAACTGACCTGAAATCTGTAGTCAAATACTCATTCAAATGGTGTAGGTTCCCACGCAATGAAGTGGCCTTGGTGGCGGCCATACATTGCATTATAACATTGTACAAATTAATGGTCAATGTAAGATCTTCTAGCCATATTATGGCTGATACGGCATAACCTGAAGGCTATACCATTATTCAGTGATATGGTATTGTGTATGCACGTAGTGCTATTCAGTGCTTTCACACGTATTTGAGTTCCCTTTAGAAAAAGACGTCAGAATTGCTTTGCTTGACAACCTAGTACATCACCATCATCCGTCGCCATCATCAAGAAGTATTAGATCAAGAAGCATATTCTGGCCAAAACTGGCTGCCCGTACTTACCTATTACCACCGTACATTGTTAAGTGCAACAATACTACAATATGATCCGTATCAAAGCATAATACGGAATTCAATTTGGCGTTTTGTTCTGCTCAGGGTTGGTTTTGCGGCACGGTTCACAGACTACTGCTGATGACATTTGGAACTTTTGCGTCTAACACCGAATGCATTAATTACTAGTGGGAGCAGAACCAACCAGAGTGAGGGACCAACCAAACGCCGGCCACGTGGTTATGCCGTCATGTCACGTTGGCTGCGCACAGCGGGGCAGAGCAGCCGCTTGGATAGTCACTCCGGTGGAGAGCGCCGCGCTGATCGGTTGCATGTGTCGTAAATTTAGCCAAAAGGCGGTGACACAAAAAACGACCGCTACTCAGATCGACACGAAGATTAATTCGACAATCCCGCAATGTGCGTTAGAAGATTGAAATCTGTTAAAAAAATTCGGCAGTCGGCCTCGACATTAAGAAGATTACAGTCCATTTCGGCTGAATTAGATTATTCTCAAAGCACACGTCCCGAAATTCCCGGCCTCATTTCGAACATCGCTCTCCTCTTTCTAGGTGCGAAGACGCGTCCCAAATTGTAATGCACTGTCCAAGAGCCGAAACAGGTTGTGCGGACTTCTGACATACGCGCACGTCCACGACAACTGAACTCAACAAGGTACACGTCCGCACGAATTGCCAAGAGACTGCGAAGAGGAGACTTCTGGACAGAGTGCACCTGCGCCTGCGGCGGCCTACAAGTTCCCTGTGGCGGTACCGGTGACCTATCCTGTGTCTGTGGCTGTGGACGGTCCACGAGTTCCATGTAACGGTACGGTGACCTATCCTGTATCTCTGGTTGTGGACGGTCCACGAGTTCCCTATCGCATAGGATATGCGACAGGAAACTTGTGGTTCTCTGCGACATGGAACTTGTGGTTCTCTGCGACAGGGAATTGTGCGACATCCCCGTCGCACAGACATAGGATAGGTGCGGTGACCTATCCTGTGTCTGAAACAGTGGCCCACCAGGAGAACTTCTGACAGAATACATATGCAGCTGTAAACGACCCACAAGGTCCTTGTCTTGATATGCCGTTTGATCCCGTGTCTACAGTACGGGACGAACCGTAGCCTACCCCTTGCCCTCGCTCGCCCCTAATGCCGCTTCATGCTGATGTATAATCGATGCAAACACAAAGAATTGAATAAATTATGATGTTAGGAAGGGTGCTGGCAGTACACACCAGCATAACTTGCTTAATAAACAACCTGACGGTGATATAACCCAACTTTCTGGCGTGTTACGTCTTCTGCCAGTTTACCGGACTGGCGTGTTTCCGCTGATGCTCATCGCTGCGTGCGCTGGCCTCCGCCCAACGGCGTCCGGCCCCACTCGGCAACCGACTTAATCGCTCCAGATCTCACTAAATCCACACGCAGTGAACTCTTCTTTAATCTCCAAGTGGCGACACGGAAGACTGCCAACTAGTTTATTTTTGCCCCAGACAATTTCCAGACGACCATTATATACAGACCTGTTTGTGCTGGCTCTGCATAATCCTCCGATCTGCATAATCGGGCTTCTTTATCGAGGGGATTCAGATGCTCGGAAGGGCCAATGAGCAGCTGTTCGCCGTGATGCGCTCGTGATATCATTTTTCGTCGTAGGCTTTAGTGACTGTGATTATCACCGAATATATCACCAGAAATGCGGCTGACGTCATAGCAAGCTTCACGCTGAGTACGCGTGTGACCACTGGCGGCAGTAGCGAGCGCACATGTGTCATCTCAGGTTAGACACACACGCCGATTGACCTGCTTCCTGTGTAGAAGAACCTTGTGTTCTTTACGATGCATTCAACCGCTAGGCTATTTAGTGTCGCCAACCTCTCACGCCGATTGGTCGCGGGTGGACTCGCATAAATGCCGTCGGTTGTGAGATTCGAGGCCCACGATCTTGCGATCAAGAGTCCGACGCCCTACCAGCTGAGCTACCGCGGCCTCCTGCTTCGTATGTAGTTGTCCATTATGAGGCACCCTTAGTCTAATATCCGCCACCGTCTACCTCTTTCATATCATCGTGTTTACGATAGCTTTTTTGGCTTGGGAAACATCCTCCACCACCTCCGCTACCCCGCCAGGGGCGCAGATGGGGGGACTGCTGTCCCCACCGACGAATGTGACGTGAAAGCGGCTCGAGAGTCGGGGCCGAGGACGACGGATAAGGGGTGCAGCAGGAGCTACTTGGCCTGGGAACGAGGTGGTGGTGGTGGCTGGTTATTGGTCTTACGACACCTCGACCGTTGAGTCATGTAGCGTCGCCGACCTCTCACGCCGATTGGTTGCGGGTGAAGAGTGGCGACAGGGTGAGGCTCGAGCTCACAATCTTTCGATTGTGAGACGGGCAACTTACCCCTAGACTGCTCGTCCCCGGGAGCGAGGTGGGCTCCGAGCGAGCGACTAGCTCTGACGTCTGCCCGCGGTGGCACCGCCTCGTCCCCGCCCACCGTTGCATGGCGACGACACGAACGGCGCGAACGTGCAAGGGCTGCACAGAGTCGCGTGGTCGTGCAACTAACCGCGACACACGCCCGCTGATCGTGACAAATGACGCCGCTCTGTGTTACAAATGAGGGCACTTGTATGCTGATTGCCTCAGTGACGCAGCCATAATTTTTCTGACGGATGGGCAACCAAAAAAAAAGACGGAAACTTAACCGAAGATGTGTGTTTTGTATGGTAAAAAATAGTCGTCTATCGGGTGTATTTCTGTCTGATACGGGGGCACCCGTCCCCTTCCCTTTCCTGGCTGCGCCTCTAGCTGCCAATCCCTGGCGACAGCCATAAATTGCCCCCCCCACCCCACTAGCAGACTGTGAAAAATATTGAAGATTAATAGAATATGCGACTGTTCCAGACGTAGACGAGTTGGAAAATAGGTAGCATAGGCGCCGGACAGAGTAGTGGGAGGACAGGGATGGGCACAGCTGGGTAGGCTGTTGAATGCGGTGGGGGAGAAGTGGGAATAGAGAAATTAGAATGATAATAGCATGGAAGAAGAGCATCTGGGTGGGAGAATAGCGCGATAGATTAGCCATGATAGTAGCATACGGATGAAAGCTTGCGAATATGCATACTAGGTGAATAAAGAAATTAGATAACATTGGTTTGACAGGCAACACGGTTGAACGCTTGCTGGTACTGACCTCCAGTTGAGCATATCTGCATATATCTGGGTACATTTGGTTATATATGGATATATGGATATACGTATGTATATATGGATATATTGATATACGTATATATATATATGGATATATGGATATACGTATGTATATATGGATATATGGATATACGTATGTATATATCGATATATGGATATATTTATGTATATATGGATATATCTGTATATACGTGGATATATATGGATATGTATGGATATATGAATATACCTGGATATATGTACATGTGCAAATATGGATACAGCTATGGGTACATATGGATGCATATATGGGTACATATGGATACATATGTGGGCACATATGGATACATATATGGATCCATATCGATACATATGGGAATATAAGGGCACATTTGTGTACATGTGTGCGGCAGCTGGCAGCAGCTGTTGGTGCAGCTCACCTCCAGCAGCTGACAGCGGTTGGTGGTGCAGTTGACGTCCTCGCACGGCTGGTACATGCCCAGGGTGACGCAGTTGATGAATATCACCAACATGGTCATCCGCTCGAACCACGTGATATCTCCAGTTAAGGAAACCGCCGGCACCAGAGTCACAACAGCGTGTCACAGCAGCGTGGCACAGCAGCGTGTCACAACAGGGTGTCACAGTAGCGTGTCACAACAGCGTGTCACAAACGTGTGTCACAGTAGCGTGTCACAACAGGGTGTCACAGTAGCGTGGCACAACAGTGTGTCACAACAGGGCGCCATAACAGCGTGTCACAACAGCGTACCACAGTAGCGTGTCACAGCAGCGTGTCACAACAGCGTGTCACAACAATGTGTCACAGCAGAGTGTCACAACAGGGTGTCACAA
Organism: Imbricaverruca yamaguchii; assembly: GCA_034440575.1. Taxonomy (NCBI): domain Eukaryota; kingdom Metazoa; phylum Arthropoda; class Thecostraca; family Neoverrucidae; genus Imbricaverruca; species Imbricaverruca yamaguchii. The sequence continues at coordinate 1,813,798 of JAOTOL010001583.1, read as the reverse complement.
CAGCGTGTCACAATAGTGTCACAGTAGCGTTTGACAACAGCGTGTCACAACAGTATTCCACAACAGCGTGTCACAACAGCGTGCCACAGTAGCTGCTGGTTTTTTTGGATCCACGAAACGAAACGGTACTCGATTCTGGAATTGGTGTACAAGCATACATCTTGATGTTATATATATATGTATATATATATATATATATATATATATATATATATATATATATATATATATATATATATATATATATATATTCAGAAATTTAGTCCGAACTTTCTCTGGGGTAGCATTACGGACCAGGTTTTTATTGCGAAGCAGTGAATCATGGCTGCACAAACCGATCCATGAATTCCAGTTCAGCGGCAGAATTCTAGCCGGGAGCTTAACGTGCCGTTAATGCAGCGGCACGGTCATTCCGCTGGTTCGTCCCTGACCTTATCGGGCCAGTTGCCAACTGACCCCCCCCGCAGTTGGGCACTGAATGCGAGCGCGAGAAGCGATTAGAACCCTGCGTTGCCAGGACGGTGGAGGCCAGAGCAGTCCAGCGCTCTAGCCGACTGAGCTCCCGGGGCGATCATGTTGCATCAGCATGCCATGCTGATCTGTTGTGCACTTGTATATCTGATGATGAAGTGCCTCTTCCCAAGGCAACGCGCTTAACGTCGTCAGCAACGGAGGAAGTAAATATTCGGGTGTCATGTAGATATGTATCCTTCAGTGTTCCTTAGTGGTCGGCATGGCCTTGAGTCTATTCTTGTCGGGTCAACACCGCAAAACTTTCGCCCTATTGTCGCATCCAACGAGTAGACTGCTCAGACATAATATGACGCAAACAGTCGACGCGACCAGACGAACCAATCTACCACCACCACTATTGGTAGACTATATATAGTCTACCAATACCCGGTGCCTTTCGGTAATAGGTGCACCGCGTAGCGAACACACGAACTTAATTGATGTTGCATAGCCTCAACGTGCTGCATATGACGCCACATTTTCACGTACCGATATTTTTTCTTATTTGCCTGGTGCTTGATAAGATGTGGATGTCAAATCGCCACTGAGTTTGTCATCACCGTCATATCTGGTGTGTAAAAACTCGGAAGGGGGCCTGCTGAGAACTCACCCGACGCCCGTGGAAAGCGGACTTCGACCTCTAGGTATGAGGTCACAGTCGTCATTGCATTACGGTCAAGATGTCTGAGCAGTGCGGAAGTTAATCAACAGCATAATGTCAACTTCTGGAAACACACGAGAAACTCGGCTGAAAAGCTATAAAGACACTCTGCAGGCTGCAGGCATCGATGCACTGCAGTTGTTTTCCGTGCACTGAGTGATTGACAGTGCTGCAATGCGTGCATGATTCACTGATGCACCGACACTTCACCCTTTTGAAGTGCATGCCCACGAGTCACGCATCCATTGTTCAATACTCGTGCAAAGGGGTCTTCACGTAATGAGAACCTGAGGAAAACTTGGTGACGGATCCAGCTCCCTCTATATTTCGGAATCCGCCGAAACCAGAAACGCAACATTTGGAGAGGCGATTTCAGTTGTAGTGAATTATCTGCAGCATAACGTGTGCGACCGTAGATCAATGTCTTCAGTGTCAAATGAGGTCGACCGATCGGTCGGCGCCACCCTCCGCTCCACCGGCCCGCCGCCCTACCACTCCACCGTTCCACCACTCCACCGTTCCACTACTCCATCGCCCCATCACCCCACCACTCCACCGAAACCCTGGTGGCTGCTGGATACCGACCGGTCGGTTGAGTTTGCCCCTCCGGTCGAGTTCGCCCCTCCGGTCGAGTTTGCCCTTCCTGATCGAGTTTGCCCCCCTCCGGTCTAGTTTGCATTCATACAGAGTCTGTATTTATCGTCGAATTAAACATAAGTTGTATTCGATGCGCTAGTAGTTTGCAACAACGTCACGGGATTTAATTACAATATCTCATGAGCAGGTGGATAATATTCCATGACATGACCAGGTGAAGGGGGTAGTGAGTGTGACAAATATGATACGGTGCTTATTCACATTAACAGGTGGTGAGGATGCTGTGTTTCCTGATATTGGGTAGGTGAACGGGATACTAAGGGTGACAATGCGCTTCCATGTTAATTGACATTAGCAGGTGAACGGGATACTGACGGTGACAAATGTGCTTCCATGTTTATTGCATTAGCGGGTAAACGGGATACTAAGCGTAACATATTCATGTAATTCATTAAGGCGGTGCTTCTTGAATCCTAGCTTTACTGTTTCATTGCACGTTTCACACGTAGATTCACCACTCAGGTAGATGAGTCAATAACATTAGACCGAGTACATTTTTAGGCGATTCACTTGAAATAGGAGTACACTGCACGCCCCCATTTTGCAGTGGGAGAAATGCCCAGCATAGCGCTGCTAAGTCCAGCACCAGGCCCCAGCCAGGCCCCAGCCAAGCCCCAGCCAGGCCCCAGCCAGGCCCCAGCCAGGCCCCAGTCAGGCCCCAGCCAGGCCCCAGCCAGGCCCCAGCCAGCAGGCCCCAGCCAGGCCCCAGCCAGGCCCCAGCCAGGCCCCAGCCAGGCCCCAGCCAGGCCCCAGCCAGGCCCCAGCCAGGCCCCAGCCAGGCCCCAGCCAGGCCCCAGCCAGGCCCCAGCCAGGCCCCAGCCAGCCAGGCCCCAGCCAGGCCCCAGCCAGGCCCCAGCCAGCCCCCAGGCCCCAGCCAGGCCCCAGCCAGGCCCCAGCCAGGCCCCAGCCAGGCCCCAGCCAGGCCCCAGCCAGGCCCCAGCCAGGCCCCAGCCAGGCCCCAGCCAGGCCCCAGCCAGGCCCCAGCCAGGCCCCAGCCAGGCCCCAGCCAGGCCCCAGCCAGGCCCCAGTCGCCGACGACAGGCGAGCCAGCCAGACGCAACATTCCAGCACTGTTTGCTTTCTGATCGGCCGGCTCGCAGGTGCTGGCTGCCGCCGATGTTGGCGTGTTTATGGACGTGCGGCACATCGCACATTCCGCCGCACGCCCCCCTCGCGCCGGCCGAAGTGTTTGTCGCTGAAGCAGCACGTCCGCGACACAAACGGCGCGCAGTCGCGTCCCGACACGAAACTTGGCGCGGGTCGCGACCGCCCGCCGGGAGTGGAACCGGTGGCCCTGCGCACCTGAGACGACTTTCGTGCGCTTACTGACGGAAGGCGACATCCATAGGTTTACTGACGGAAGGCGACATCCATGGGGTTACTGACGGAAGGCGACATCCATGGGCTTACTGACGGAAGGCGACATCCATGGGCTTACTGACGGAAGGCGACATCCATGGACTTACTGACGGAAGGCGACATCCATAGGTTTACTGACGGGAGGCCACATCCATGGGGTTACTGACGGAAGGCGACATCCATGGGGTTACTCGGAAGGCGACATCCATGGGGTTACTGACGGAAGGAATCCATGGGGTTACTGACGGAAGGCGACATCCATGGGGTTACTGACGGAAGGCGAACCATACAATGGGTAAGGAAGGCCACATCCATGGGTTTACTGCGGAAGGCACATCCATGGGGACTACGGAAGGCGACATCCATGGGTTACTGACGGAAGGCGACATCAATGGGCTTACTGACAGAAGGCGACATACGTGGGCTTACTGCCAAGAACCGATGATATCTGTGGGCTTACGGAAAGAGGAGAAATCAGTGGGTTTACGAAGATGAGATGACACCTGTGAGCTTACTGCCAAGAATAGGCATCCGTGAGCTTACAGACAGAAGTAGAAAACTGTGGGCTTACGAACAGTAAATGACACCCGTGGGCTTACGGACAAGATTCCACCGCGAGCTTGCGGAATGGAGGCGGCATTCGTGGGCCTACAGACAGGAGGAAACTTCCATGAACGTAAGCACTGGAGGCAATGCCCGTGGGCTTACGGACGGGTATTACCAATAGCTTATCGGTAACAGCACCAATGGGCTATTACCATTAAGCCCAGTGTTGCTGCAGCGTTTGACAGCCCGCGCGGACTAACGTGATCGTACCATCGCGCTGTACCGTCACGGCGAGCCGAGTTCAAACCCGTCTCTTTCACCACCGGTGGTGAAATAGCCGGTGGTGTCATGTCGCCACACCCGTCACCGGCCCACCGTCGCTGGCTTCATCTGTCATCCCACCGCTGACGTCACTGGCAACATTCAAACGTCCCCCACTTCCAGCAGTGTGTTCAAGATTAGGGATCGCACTGCAGAGGCCGTACTGGCCACGCTGTGCGGAGCAAGCACGGCCGTTCACACTGCGGTCCGGTGTGTGGCTCGGGCGGTCTGTCATGTGTGTTTCAGGCGACGGACCATCTGTTATGTGTGACTCAGGTGATGGGAGATTTGTCATGTTTCGCTCAGATGGCGGGCGATCTGTCATATTTCACTCAGGTGGTGAACGGTCCGCTATGTGTGACTCAGGTGGCGGACGGTCCGCTATGTGTGACTCAGGTGGCGGACGGTCCGCTATGTGTGACTCAGGTGGCGGACGGTCCGCTATGTGTGACTCAGGTGGCGGACGGTCCGCTATGTGTGACTCAGGTGGCGGACGGTCCGCTATGTGTGACTCAGGTGGCGGACGGTCCGCTATGTGTGACTCAGGTGGCGGACGGTCCGCTATGTGTGACTCAGGTGGCGGACGGTCCGCTATGTGTGACTCAGGTGGCGGACGGTCCGCTATGTGTGACTCAGGTGGCGGACGGTCCGCTATGTGTGACTCAGGTGGCGGACGGTCGCTATGTGTGACTCAGGTGGCGGACGGTCCGCTATGTGTGACTCAGGTGGCGGACGGTCCGCTGTGTTGACTCAGGTGGCGGACGGTCCGCTATGTGTACTCAGGTGGCGGACGGTCCCAACGCTTTGGTGCGGACGGTCCGCTATGTGTGACTCAGGTGGCGGACGGTCCGCTATGTGTGACTCAGGTGGCGGACGGTCCGCTATGTGTACTCAGGTGGCGGACGGTCCGCTATGTGTGACTCAGGTGGCGGACGGTCCGCGATGTGTGACTCAGGTGGCGGACGGTCCGCTATGTGTGACTCAGGTGGCGGACGGTCCGCTATGTGTGACTCAGGTGGCGGACGGTCCGCTATGTGTGACTCAGGTGGCGGACGGTCCGCTATGTGTGACTCAGGTGGCGGACGGTCCGCTATGTGTGACTCAGGTGGCGGACGGTCCGCTATGTGTGACAGGACTCAGGTGGCGGACGGTCCGCTATGTGTTACTCAGGTGGCGGACGGTATCCTGCATCGCTCCAACCAGCCGGGGCGACCACTGCGCTTCAAATGTCGACTTCGGCCGACAAATGGCAGACCGCACTGGCCACGGACAGCCTGAAGAGTTGGGCCGACTCCTCAGGGAGTCTCGACTCGGCGCTGCAGTTTGCGTAAGCTGCCTTTCACGAGGAGAAGTAGTTTGGCGCGGACGGCCTCGTACTCGGAGATCGTTCCACTATTATGGAAGACTTTCATTTCGCCTATTGGTTATTGTAGTTTAGGAGCGGATGGACTACGTAGGTCATATAGCGCTCATTTATTTCGCCTGTTTATTTATATTGTTCTGTTCGTGCATGTTATGCGCTGTCCATTACGCGGGCTGTCAAAGTCTCAGGATACGCCATCTGTTTTTGATGACAACTAAATATTCATGTTCATAATGCGAGCGACTGCATGTCAAGTAAATATTGTTTAGCATGCTCAGCATTGCAACATGGGGGAATTCAGTGGAAGGTAGTGAAGCATTGAAAATTTTGAAAGAATTGGATTCCGCTATTGTCACCAATCCGTCTCCCCGACAATTTATTGTTGATCATGAGTCAATATTGGTGACTTCCGTATTGGTTTCATCCAGTGGACACAGTCCCCAGTCCCCAGTCGCCGCCGTCGGCTCTCAACTTTGATTCCAAGTCGACCCAATCATCGACGCGATTTCGTTTCAGTCGGCGATTGAGTGGCACCATTCAGCGAATAGAGTTCCATAGCCGAGGGATGGTCGAGTCCTCGGTATTCGCCAGGCGTTCGGCGATATTATTCAATAGCTGAGGCATGCCCGAGCCCTCAGTATTCGGCAGGTGTTCGGCCGATAGTATTCAATAGCCGAGGCATGGTCGAGCCCTCAGTATTCGCCAGGTGTTTAGCCGACAGTACTCAATAGCTGAGGCGTGGTGGAGCCCTCAGTATTCGCTAGGTCTTCGGCCGATAATATTCAACAGCACGGGAATGGCCGGGCCATCAGTATTCGCCAGCTGGTCGGCCGGGTACGCCTTCGGTGAACGCATCGGCAGAGCATTAGCGCCGCACTTTAGCCACATTCAGCGGACAGGACTGTAAATTCCGACTCGCCCTCGCACTGCGTTCAACAGCTGCCGGCAAACAGCAAGGATTGCCTGTGGATTTGGATAAGTATGTATATTCTAACACACATACACACACACACACCCTGCCACCCCACACACATATTATATATATATATATATATATATATATATATATATATATATATATATATATATGAAAGAAATATTAGGCCAAAATGAACTGTACATATCGACATGTGCATATATATATATATATATATATATTATATATATATTATATATATATATATATATATATATATATATATATATTGAAGAGTATGCAGCACTGCACTAAGCATTGTTAATAATATTCTCGGAATATCCTTCGACCTTTTAGTCATTACAAGTGAAGGATAAATTAGGCGATAATGAACTGTATATTTCGACGTCGTGTCTTTTTCAACGTCGAAAAAGACACGACGTCGATATGTACAGTTCATTTTGGCCTAATTATCTTTCAGTTATGAGTAAAAGGTCGAAGGTTAATCTGACAATAGATATATACATATATATTTCTCCTGTCGACTTCCAGGTATACATTGGAGACAAACATTGTGATGACAGGCACTGAGCTTGGGCATGCCTCAATCGCAGACGATTGGTCTGGAATAAGAGCAGAGTCGAAAACACACCCGGGCGGCCGGCTGGTTTTGGCCCAGCCCCAAGTCCCCCATCTGTCTCGCGTCGGCCCGTCCTCTTCTCCGCATTGGCTTTCCTATGCATCAGATATCGACACAGTATCTGTGTGTTTTCCCAGAGGCAAGGCCGGTGTGTAGTCCGTGCTTTGTACAGACTTTGCCATTACCAGCGACAGCACATGTGCCGTGCCAAGCTGATGGGCTTGTCATGTTCCCCCATCTCCCTCGGGTGCAATACACATCAGGTTTGCTCATGGGCAACGCAGGCACCTTGGTACTTGCCCTCCGGCACCAGTGCAGGTGCCCTGGCACTTGCCCTCCGGCACCAGTGCAGGTGCCCTGGCACTTGCCCTCCGGCACCAGTGCAGGTGCCCTGGCACTTGCCCTCCGGCACCAGTGCAGGTGCCCTGGCACTTGCCCTCCGGCACCAGTGCAGGTGCCCTGGCACTTGCCGGGATGAACAGGCGGACAATCGACCAATTCGCTGGGAGGAGCGCGGCCAAACGTGTAAATATTTAACAACACGCCAAGGTGTCTGGCGTCTGAACCAAGTCTTGCCAGCATCGGCTCCTCTCCGCCCACCCTCTCTCCTTGCCTCTCTCTCTCTCTCTCTCTCTCTCTCTCTCTCTCTCTCTCTCTCTCTCTCTCTCTCTCTCTCTCTCTCTCTCTCTCTCTCTCTCTCTCTCTCTCTCTCTCTCTCTCTCTCTCTTTGTGTCTCTCTGTCTCTCTCTCTCTCTCTACCTGAACTGAACTCTGCCTCCCTCGATCTCTCTCGCCATGGCTCTGGTTACTGTGGTTACTGTACTGTGTACAGATACTGTGGTCTCGCTCCCACTCTGTAGGCAGGATATGACATTTGAACGATACAAAGAATAAGATGCAATGGCAAAGCTAGTTGCATAGTTGCTTACTCGGTTGAAAATGGCTACATGGTGTGACTTATGAAAAGTAGCAAATTGGACATGACGATTTCCTGTGGATGCTGCTGCAATATCCGACAATTCAACACCGAAATCAGTGTTTCACCTACAATGCACGACACGCAATAGTTTCCCGCTTCATCCAGTTTGGCCAATAATGGGCGAACCCATTGATTCGTTAGTTATTTGAGTTTAAGATCGCTCCGACCAAAGCGTGATCATTAAGCGCCCATTAACCGACTGATTCCAATGCGCGTCCGACCGCGGCCAGATGAGCCGCACCAACCGCGTCCGATTCAGCTCGCTTTTCGGCGAACGCGTGCTAATGCGAGCGCCGGCGTGCCGACATCATCTGACCCGCTCCCGCCTGCACCACCTCACTCCCCACCGACCCCCATTCCGCAGCGTTACATCCATCCCACCTTTCGCCGCCTACTTCAGCTGCACGTCTTGCCTCGCGATAGCTGCGCACTGCCCTTCACGTCGCCGAGCACGCGCCAGCGCCAGTGGTTCGCAGAAGTGCCCCACGTACACCCCAGAGACTCCGATGGCCACAGTTATGAGCACGGCTTTTACAGTGCGCTTCACTTACTTAACAGCCGGCCGCCGGCCGGAATGAAGAATGCAATTGCCGTGCAATGCAATGTAATATGACCGTGTCGTTTTGAGTCGCTCACGTCGCTGGACATCGGTCGGTCGACACAGTGGAGGCCGCGTGAGGCGGGGAACAGGCGCACGCTCCAGCTGGACGGACTAGTGGGAGCCGACAGGCAGGACTGCTGTCTCGTCACCATGCTCGGGTGCTGATTGCGACGGAACTCTTTATCTGTGTTATGCATAGCGTCTTCATTAAACGGTCAGCATTCTCGTCAACTTTCGTAGAGGTGAGCCGAATAATTTGGAGGCGTGTCCGAGGTCGCATCCCATGCAGCTTAAACAATTTACAATTCCATCACGTGGCCTCCACTGATCTGTGCTGGCCTGGTCTGCGACAGTGAGGTGTTTGGGTTCATCGCATCGCTTCGCATCGCATCGCATTCGAAATCGGAGACTATTTTCTTTTACTTCCCTCCCCCCACACCACGCTAGTTTTATTATAGAGATGCAAGTCTTTACACGCTGTATGTTCTTGAAATGCTTTCTGGCGCAATTTTTATCTACCTGATGTGCTCACGCAACATTGTCTGGGTGCAGAACAGCCACCACGTGGAAGTACCCCAATACATGACTTTGACCACAACCGGTCCTTCTGGACACGTGCCTGGGCTTCTTTGGTGTTCGCATCGCGGAACATGCTTCGTGTGTCGGTCGCAGGCGCAAACGAAGTACCGAGGAATAGGCCACCTGGGGGTGATTTGCTGTGATCAGGGAGGGGTTCACATCGAATCACATCGGTGCAAATGAAGTACTGCGGTGCTGCCCGTGCACCACCCTGAGCTCCTTTAATGACGCGATCGACCGCTGGGTAGCATAGCGTCACCACTCACCACTCACCACTCACCACTCACCACTCACCACTCACCACTCACGCCGAATGGTCGCCGGTGGACTCGGTGATGCGCCACCGGCTGCAGTATTCCAACCCGCGGTCTTGCGATCAAAAGTCGAACGCCCTACCAACTGAGCCACTGTGACGCCATAATTATATATACGCATTCATAGATACATACATGCTCAGCAATGCATATGTATGCATATATATATTTATGTGTATATATATATATATATATATATATTTATGTATATATATATATATATATATATATATATATATATATATATATATATATATAATATATATATATATATATATATATATATATATATATATATATATATATATATATATATATATATATAATATATATATATATATATATATATATATATATATATATATATATATATATATATATATATATATATATATATATATATATATATATATATATATATATATATATATATATATATATATATATATATATATATGCCAATATGAGTAGCGGAGGCTGCCTCGACAGCGCGGAGATGCAATGCTGCTGCTATTGTTCCTTGCTGGCGCCAATTGACCCTCACTTGTCATCGTAAGTTAGTTCATGATTTGCATATTCGCGAGTGAAATGCGTCACAAGGCACGGAACATGTGTGTTTAATTGTGTAGCTATGTTTGTGGATAAAGCTAAGAGCATATTCAGCGTGATACATAGTGAATCTATTGATATTCCTCCCTGCGCGACATCGACGTCATAAAGATCGATACGCATCGAAGTCGACAGGCAGACAGACATACAAAGTCTACATATCTACTGATCCATAGCAGTGCACATCAGAGTCCAGCTTTTCAGGGGCCAATAATAATAATTATAATAAGAATAATAATAAGAATACTAGTAATAATAATATTGCTATTGCTAATGTTAATACTACTACTATTAATGATAATAATATCAATATTATTAATAGCGATAGCAAAAATTGATGAAAATCAAAACAATAATAACAATAAATATAATCATAATCATTATAATCATCATAATAAGGATCATTTTCTTATACTTCACATCATCATAATGCAAATATCAATGAAACGCTGTCTTCGGGTAATTTACAACATCAGATAAGAAGTCAGTTTAAAAGTGTTCGGACATTTTCTGATCCCATGTCAGCATGGCTTGATGAACCTTTCTGCATTTTACTTTTGAAGATTGAAATCTTCACACAAGGCCGACATGAATAAATTCATATTTACTGGAGCAGACATAACCCAGTTTATTTCTGTTGCAGTGGCAGCTCGGATCACGGTCGAAACCGAATAACATTTTATGAATTTCAGATACGCTCATGGTGGCTCATCATCGGCCGTTGACCTGTAGGTCATCTCAGATGATGGCGGGGCATTCAAAAGCGTGGAATGTGCATGTGGTCGGCCAACGCGGCTATTAGCTTGGGCGGCCGCAGCTCGACTGGCGGGGCGACGGCGGGCTGACCTGCCGCCGGCCAACTGACCTCTACAGAGAGCCGCGAGGTCACGGGGCGGCGGGCTGACCGGTCACCGGCCAACTGACCTCTGCAGAGAGCCGCGAGGTCACGGGGGAGGGGACGGCGGGATGACCAGCTATCGGCCAACTGACCTCCAGAGAGAACCACGAGGTCACAGGCGGCGGGCTGACTGGCCACTGGCCAACTGACCTCCAGAGAGTAGCGAGGTCACGGGCGGTCGCGGGCTGATCTGCCGCCGGCCAACTGACCTCCAGAGAGAGCCGCGAGGTCACGGGGCGGCGGGCTGACCTGCCACCGGCCAACTGACCTCCAGAGAGTAGCGAGGTCACGGGCGGTCGGGGCTGACTGCCGGCCAACTGACCCCCAGAGAGAGCCGCGAGGTCACGGGCCGGCGGCAAGTTGGCGGCCGTGGTGTCGATCGCACATTCACACCAGTGTGAATATTCATGCTCAGGGCTATTTTTGGCTGCAAACTCATTATCTTTAAGTTGCCGCTGTGTTCAGATGAGAAAACGGCGTATTATGTACCGTAGCGCTATATATAGTTTTACTGTAGTGTGTATTATAGTTGTACTGTAGTGCTATACTATGTACTATTTCGTGCATTGTCCACCGCGTTTTTTGTTCGTTTTAGTAGTGTTCGGCTGGTATGTTATTTTTTTTACCGCGACGTGTGGGCAATTCAGGGGCGATTATTTTCGCCCAGTGCTATCGAGTTCCCAGGTCGATTTTGCCGGCGTCGGCTGGTCAGCGCCCGGCAGCGGCGAACGCGACGTCCGGCTGAGCTGTCAAAATAGCAGCAGCGGGCCAGCACGGATCGCTGGAAGAGCGATGGGGGCGCCGGCCGGGCGGCATCGACACAACCGGCCGGCTTCATCAGTGGGGCCGGCATGCATAACGGCCGGCTTCATGCGCCATAAACCTCCCCCGAATCAGTTCCGCCGTCTGCGAAATAGCGGTGGTGGTAAACGGCGCAGGGAAGTATCCTGCAGGTTTTGATACAGTGTCCTCCTTCGATGACGTTCAAGGTATTTTTCGTTTGAAATATGTGTGCTTAATCCGCGTCCGTGCGCGGCATTTTGCGATATTTTCCCAGTATAGGGAGTGTGTGCTGACGTGTCCCTCCACACGATCCCACTCCTACCATTCCAAACAGAGAAAGCTAGTGACGTGGAGCAAAGGAAAACTACTGCGCACTGCATGCGAAAATGGCTCGCCGTTGATGTTCTTTTCCATTCTTTGTGTTACTGAGTGACATTCCAGGCAACCTCATGGGTCAACTTTTGTGTGTGCAGGATGTAGACGTGCTCGAATGTATTCCCTGCTCGCATCGGGGGTATTGTTGCACCCTGCACAGTGTCATATATCCACCTGAAATGTCCAGCATGGTATTCGGCAGTATGTTAGGAAGCATATGCTGGGCTGCTTGTTTCATTTCGACCGGTCTGTAGGGAATCAGATGAGGCTGAAATGTTGACCTTGCTGACGGATGCGGTCGAAATGTTTCCGAGGAAAAATCATGTCCGAAATTGTTATTATACATGAGGGAAAATTGAGGACGCATTTAGCCGTGGCACTAAGAGCAAGATAAGAGTACCTCGGAAGCTATAAAAGGTGATGTGTTGGGTCAATGGCCACGAGTGACCTTGAAAACGTCAATCACGTACGCGCATAAAACAGCTGAGATCTCCATCTCCCCGCCGGACGAATCATTCGCCATTTGGGGACAATAAGTGAGATTAATAGTCCATAATTCACAATTTCAGCGAAGAACCCTGGGTGGGTTCGACCTAATTGCCATCCTACCTTAGCGCTGCTATGCTATGCTCTGTGTCCGTGCCATGCCATGTAACCTTGCTGATGTGTGCAGTCCCCACCTTGGGGGTATGGTGGCCGACGCATCTGCCTCGCTGGTGAATTGGCGGATGGCTGTGTTCGGCATCCGCCAGCTAAACCGCACGCAACGAGATCTGCGTGATCCGCTACGGTAGTTGAGAACGCTACGCAGCCGATTGAGAAATGCCGGTAGTTGACCTGTATCACAAGTACGAATATGCCGGCGAGTAAATTACCAAGCTTGGCATGGGTTGAGGTGGAAATTCGTGAATATGATATGCTTGTTGCGCGTAATGCAACAGGTATCTCGTTGCAAATTACTAATTAGTACATTTACATGAAAGGGAAAATTTGTTAACGTAACGGAGTATCCGCCTTTGCATAGATGACGTGCAATAATATGTAACAGACGCACCCAACAATGTTAATTATTAGCTAAGTGCAATTTTAAATATTTGTAATTTATAGTGTATGTAATTATATTTAATAAATTGTTTAGAGACGAACTGGTCCCGAAAATGGCATTATATTCCACAGATTTCCTCGGTGTTTATTACATTCTACTTCCCACAGCGTTACTGCGCGTTGAAATTCGCTGGCCACCGGAACAGTTGTCACCGCTGTCGAGACATTTCGTCTGGAACTGCCAAATACCGATGGCATTCCAGGCCCCGTCGCCAGGCCTCGACATGCTCAGAAGTCCACAGCTGTCTCGTAAATGCCCTCCTAAACGACTCTTAAATGTTATGGCGATCATCAGAGCTGGAGAGGCTTGAGGTGAACTGGCGTTGTTTGAATGGTGCTGGATTGGGTGGACGGGTTCAGCATTCTGCTGAGTATGACGATAATGTCTGCCGCATAGAGGAGGGGAGGTGTGGTTGACCCCCTCCCCCCGCTCCCCGCCCCTCGCCTTGCCTGTGTCGATGTTTGCATCTTAGAAGCTCAATGCAATGCATTGCCACAAGTGCTCCCGAACATCCTGTCAAACAATGTAATTCGTAGTCCGATTCACTATGCGCCCGTCCATGTTGCGAAGTGCAAAAGAACGGGCTGTTCCGGGAAATTGCGCAACACGATGCGTTCGGGGATTCTCCGAATTGTCGGCCGAGACAATAGCATTGTGCTGTTTTGGCGCGAGTGCTTCGCTGTCAGGTGGGGCTCATCGATTTCCGGTAAGTATAGCGCGGTCACCCGCGTCCGTAACGATCTGTTCTGCGGCAAAATAAGCGGCGTCGCGATGGCATGCCTCAGTTGGCTGAGGACTTTTCGCCCGGTGACGCTCAATACTGCCGGCTGTCGTATGATACTGCCGGCTGCCATATGACGACTCCAGTGACGCTCAATACTGCCGGCTGCCATATGACGACTCCAGTGACGCTCGATACTGCCGGCTGCCGTATGATACTGCCGGCTGCCATATGAGGACTCCAGTGACGCTCGATACTGCCGGCTGCCGTATGATACTGCCGGCTGCCATATGAGGACTCCAGTGACGCTCAATACTGCCTAGATACTGCCGGCTGCCATATGACGATCCAGTGCGTTTGATACTGCCGGCTGCCATATGACAACAACCTCGATACTGTCGGCTGCCATATGATACTGCCGGCTGCCATATGAGGACTCCAGTGACGCTCAATACTGCCGGCTGCCATATGACGACTCCAGTGACGTTTGATACTTCGGGCTACCAAATGACGGCGTCGGTGACGCTGGACACCTCCGGAATTGCCATATGACGGCCCCAATGACACGTGTAACCCGGGCTACCATATGACGACTCAAATGACGCTAGATACCCCGGGCTGCCATATGACAACTCCAGTGACGCTCGATACTGCCGGCTGCCATATGACGGCTCCGATGACGCTTGGTACTTCGGGCTGCCATATGACGGTTCCAGTGCCGCTTGATACCCTGGGATGCGATAGGAGCATAATCTGACGATGCTCGCGCAAGTAGGACATTACGTTCCTATGTCGATTTGATTTAAAGAAGTGATAATGTGTCGTTTGAGATACCAATCTCCACCCTTAGACTCAACTTGACGATAGGCAACCAGGATTAGCAAAAAAATCACGCTCCTAGGCCAGCTAGCCGGTGACAAAGTACTGCGAAAATTAGAAGACACAGATTTGTGCGTTTTTCACGAGTGGCACTTCATCTGCTGTTCCGATAGGTCCTAATGAACTTTGAGCGGGTGATTTTGTACAGACATACCTACATATTTTATAATTGATTTACATGTCAATTACGCATACTCACAGGTTGGCAGAATTATTTGTGTTCTAACACGTGGTCCAACCACAAGGCTTTAATGTACACTGAACACGAAGTCGTGAAAATTAGTGTTACACGGGCAGAACTAAATATACGTGCTTCCTTCAATGAAGAAGGCCTATTGTAATCAATACATGTGAGAGCTATTGCGTTTTCGCATTTGATGGATATGACATGCCTGACAATGTTTATGGTGTTTAAACATGCGAATTGTGGTGCAAAAGGAATACTCTTTGCTCGTTAATTACAGTGGGAAAAAAACTTGCCAGGGACCGAACGTTTGTGACGATATAACCCTTTATGATTTACAATGCTGCTCAGCTGCATGCACTGTCTGCCGGTGTTGAGCCTGCCATTTTGTTGGCCATATCATTCCGCCATTTTTACTCGACGGTAGAGCTGGGAGTTGTTTGCTGTGTGGAATCGGCACACCCAGAGGACAAGCTGTGCGTGAAGTTTGCAGGAGCAGCCGGTGGGAATTCGTGTTTTGTGCTGTCTGGTGAGTACTTTGTGTGTCGTATGTTTACTTGATGCGAACGTAGCTCAGTTGTAGCGCTCAGACTTGCTGGCACCCGAATGAACATTGGAAGTCAACTTCGGAAAGTGTAACTGGACACCAATATCCATGTCTCCATGCCGGCGAAAACAGTAATTGAAATACGCAAGTGTTTAATGTGGTAGTAAGCTTACGAAGCTTACAATAGTAAGCTTACGAAAGTTCCATGCGCAAGAGATGGAGACAGCGCCATCTTTGTGTTGAATGCGTTTTGCACTCCTGACGGCAAAACTGCACAATGCACACCTGTAGAGTGGAATTCATATCATGCTTTGAAATGCTGAATGTGGACAGGAAAAGTGGAAATTATTGCAAGTGGAAGAGGTTGATGTACTTGGTTCCGTCATCAACTTTATTTTGATTTTCACGTTATTGCAGGCACGTTCGTTAAACAGTAATACGTTTGCAGATGTACACGAGCAATTCCAGTCGATCATTTGGTGGAAAAAATGGAACCTTTTCCGAAGAGGATAATATTATCGACGGCAAATGACTATGACAAAGTTGTGCTTGAAACTCTTTGCAGTCCATTCACACCATAAGTTGTTTTCTTTTAAATGAATAAAGCTTGTCTACAGGGACGCCGATTGGCGGTACTGGGCAGGAAACGAACAACTTTTCACATGAAATATTGGCATGTTGAAGACTCCTGTGGTGAAAGGTCGCATTCTTGTTCACGGCAACTTGGTATATACGACTGCACCGCGCGTAGACGTGTAAACAAATCATCGCCAAATGCACCTGTGTTTCGTGACCGCACCATTTGCATACAACCGGCACCGCTGCATGAAGGACACCAAGTTGTGACGGTGGTTCAGTGTGCATCACAGACGAATGGTCCTTACGTGTTAAACATCCCTAGGTGTGGAACCTGCGTGACCTAGGTGCAGATGTTGCATGCTCAGACATCAGCAGGTGTAGACTGTATGCTGTCCACATCCACAAATATAGGCCTTGTGCCACCAAACATAAAGACATAAAGACATAAAAGGGTCAGTGCAACTATGACCCACAAGATTGCACTCTGATTGCACTCTGCACTCTGGGCACTGAAA
Source organism: Imbricaverruca yamaguchii (assembly GCA_034440575.1). NCBI lineage: Eukaryota > Metazoa > Arthropoda > Thecostraca > Neoverrucidae > Imbricaverruca > Imbricaverruca yamaguchii. The sequence goes on along the minus strand of JAOTOL010001583.1, from coordinate 1,797,154 downwards.
CAGTTGTCCACCAAATCCGTCGATCAGCCCTCCCTGGAATAGCGAAAAGCAAGCCCTCTATTCTTATAATGATTGTCTATGCTCTGTAGGTGTAGGTTTTATGTGCTTCAGCATCCAGTGGTAGAGACTTTACACCATCGCAAATAATTGAAGTGGGGACAAGTTTGTCCATTGTTGATTACCATAGCTATTATGCCATTTAACATGGATAGGTGTGGGGGTTGTGCCATCCAACATTGGCGATTTTCTGGGGTGTCGTTTCACGTAGTACGGAGGCGGCTATTGCAAAGATGTTTTCGATGTCAATGGGCGAGGGTGACACACTGTTCCTCAATGCCTCCATGTTTTCTATAATTGTCAAGTAAGCGAGTTCTGTGGTGGAACTTGTTGCTGTTGGTCCTCCATGGAGCCCTGCAAGCATTAATTAGTTGATAACATGCCTAATAAGCAATCCTGAAGAATGTTAGGACCGGTGAGGCATAAAACTAAAAAAATGATACGTAATGGTTGTCATCTGTTTTCGTGCAATATCTGGGACAGAATCCACACATTTTCGTCCCAATATTTGTTATCGGTTCTCTTCACACTGCCACATACAAAGTGTCGTTGTGGATTTTCTCAGCCTGAAGTGCACGTCTCATGTCTCTTGGGATAATTTATTTATAGCGGTATCCAGAACAACCACGCACTTTTCCTTCTTGCATACTTCTTCATCTTTCTCTCCTCTTTATATCTGAAAGCGAAATTTCGAAAGAGCTGCCATGTAGAACTGTGCACTACTGGTATTTGATAGCGGTGACGCGTATACTCCTGAAATGGGCGTGGCTGTCCCATCAAGCAGCAGGTGTGGCTATCAACTGGTGGAGAAGACGAAGCAGCAGAAGAACCACAGAGTCAGTGAAAGGGTGAAGAGTATGCAAATCAGCGATGCCTAAGGTAATCCAATACATGTCAGCAAATGATCTCTATCCGGTTTCCGAGCACGTCCTCTGCAATCGCGCAGTCCAATAATCGGATCCACTCACCCCCCCCCCCCCAAACGAAGGAGATGTGTTGCCATGGCAACGCAATGATCTACAACTGGCCTCCAAACACGACTTTCAAATACACGCAGTCCAACCAGTCTACTCTCACTCTTTTCAAACAAAGAAGTGTCGCTATGGAAACCCAAGGCAACTGAAGGACCGCCCTGTTGCCGTAGCTGTTCTTCACACTCCTCTACAACCTTCATTTCGACAAGCGCGCAGGAGGGCCTCTCACATAACACACACCAGACTGGACAGATCCCTCCCCCGAGGTCTCGGAAAATACTGAAGCTAGCAGCACACAATTTGAAGGGTAGATTACGGCCGTGGTGAACTCGTTTCAGTATCAATTTCATGATCCTAGGGTAATGCTTTCAGGTTCAAAGAAGGACAATGATTTTGACTCAAGATCACGCCGACGCTCCATGCCGCACCGACGAAACCTTTGTGACCTTGAACGGTCGGCGACTGACCTACTTACTGGCCGGGAGCCAGCCGCCGACCAGTTGGGCGACTTTGCAACCCCGCAGTTCCTGTATTTACGAACGGATTTGGATTGTTTTGCATGGGATGCGTATATCAATATTCAACAAAGTCACAAGATTTCATTACAATATCCCGGACCGTTTATACAACATCGTCGAAAAAAGATGATGGGTTTGCGAATTCCGCCCCCCCCTCCGGTGCGCGTGTTAAGATTTAAAATGTTGGAAAAATAACCGTCTTCAACCGCCCTCCCCCCCCCCCCCGAGACGGGGTGTGAGGATTTGACCGGAAAGACGGCGCGGGTTATGGTTAAGCATCTGTGATATATCTGCAGACCGCTCTGATACAGGGCGCTCAGTTCCCGCCGTCGTATCGAGGTGTAACCATGAAGATAACACACTAATTTAACACATAAGCATTAAATTAACATATCAATGAATGTCTATTTGCGTTGTCTGCTGACTGCTGTATCAGTGTGACATCTGTTTCTGCAAGGGACGTCCACCTCTCCTGGGTTTATGTAGCTCATTGTGGCTGGGTTCGAGTCCACAGGGCGAACTCCCGTACGTGGAAAATGTACGGTTCCCGTGGCAGCCGTGACAAGCTTTCGAAGAAACCGCGTAGCAAGTTAACTGATGACAAGTTGGCCGGTGGATAGGAGCGCAAATGAGTTGGATTCTTGCCATATCCGATACCACATGCTTAACCATCCCACGAATTCGATTCGGTGGTCGAATGCCCACCCCCAACTCCCCTCCAGGCAATATAGTAGCTTCAGCACGAGGTTTCAACAGCGTCAAAGTCCCGGTGTCTGCTCTCAGTCATCCTTTCAATGCTGAATGGAGCACATTTGCGGGCGACGACCTCGAGTCGCCAGAAACTGTCCTGGCACCCAAGGGCATGGCGGACACCCCCACTGAATTCGCAGTCGTCGTGAGCTGCATCCACTTGCGTGTGTTCTGTCGCGTGCTGTATGCCGCATTTGGCAGCCGACCTGCCACACTACGGTCGGTACGATTCCCGGGCAGCGCGGGACAAATGACCGTGTCTACGCGTCACATAGCCTGAGGCATGTTGTGGGGTCGGCTGTAGAGTCGTGTTCTGGTTGCAGCTTAACGTGGACAGGTACCGTCCACGTGAGCATCGCCGTGGACTTTTTCGTTTGTTTTCGGAGCTTTGTTTTGCCTTGTTTTGCTCTGTTCCTTGATCAGCCATTCATTGGCTGATCGTTGGTGCGCGGTGCGCATATTAGTTCAGTACACGATGCACACATTAGTCTAGTGCACGGTGCACACATTAGTCTGATGCACGGTGCACACATTAGTATAGTGCACGGTGCACACATTAGTCTAGTACACGGTGCACACAGCCACGCCTCGTCATGATGGCATGAGTGAGGATGGGGAATGAGGTATGATTGCTCCCAGAGGAAGAAGAACGAGACTAGAAGCGGAATAATTCGTGAGAAAAAAAAACCCTAAGTTGGAACTGAAGATGCTTTGAGAATCACATTTGGCAAAATTGTCACTCTGAAAGAGGATCGGTGCAATGCTATTTCGAAGGCGAAAAACTAGCTTGGAACGGAAGATTCTGTGAGAATCACATGTCACGAAATTGCCACTCGGGAAGAGGGTCGGATGCAATGTATTTTCTAAGCCCCAGCGAAAACCGATAAAGTTAGCCCCACCACCTGGCAATCAGCTGCCTTCCTATTTATTCACCGGCATGCGCGGGCGGCCCCCGAGGCGCGGCGGGGGAGGGGGGGGGAGTGTTGCCTGTGGTGGCTCGATGGCGGCAATTTCGCTGACGGATAGTTTGCCGTGACATTGGCACGTCCAGCTGGTGGGAACGGTCTCAGGACGGCCACACACACGCGCGCGCTCGCGCGTCACCATCGATCAGCTGGCGAACTCTGACAAGACACACCCACCGCCGACCGTGTACTTACCTGGGGGCGACCGGCCGGTCAGCCCACAGCCCCCTCCCCGCTGTATTGATGGAGTGCGCTGTGTGTGTGGCCAGCAGTGTGACAGCAAATACCAGGGGCGGTCGGCCCATGTAAGGCACTAGGGCAGTGCCTCACTTGAGTAGAGTTCGAAAGTATTGTTGTATGTTATTTTCATAAAATGATGCTTTCATCCACTGGAAAATGGCAAACTTGAAAAGCTTGAAACAAATATGCATTGGTGGCTCACAATTATGGTGAAAATTAATTTACATTTACATCATTTGCATCTTAGCTTCCAAGCAGCTCTATCACCGGTCGGCAGAGGCTTGCCTCTTGCACATTTCGCCATATGGTGAGTTTTCGTTTCATAACAAGCGCAGGGTAGGCAGGGCCCTCCAATATTGTTTGGCAATTGGTGACGTCACATGGGCTGGACGATTGGTCAGTCCCGTAGGTGCTCCAGGGAAACTTGCGTGTTTTCCACACGAGATTTCCGATCTTAAATACCATCGAAATGGAACAAAATCGGGCTCATTGGAAAGCTTGAAGAGTCTTGTCCACGGATATGAGCCGTATTTTCCATAAAACTAGGATTTTTCGCTTGGACCCACGCTGACTGCATTCATGTCAAGTGCCGCAGGAATCGCGCGGTGCCACGGGTAGTAGCAGTATGATGAGACAGGCCAACTGTAGATCACGGCCGGGAAGGAGGGGTGGAAGCAAGTAAGAGATAACTGTTTCACCATAATTCCTCCCCACTCGGTGCAGGGGCGTAAACAAGGGTGGGGGGTACTGGGGCATCATGGGAAGGTGGAACCCATCCGGCCAGAAAAAGGCGCCAACATTATATTTTGGCTACCGGTGGATGTACCCATACTGGCCTATACTGGTGGATGTACCTATATGTACCTATACCCATATAGCATGCCCTTATCACCCATGTGCAGATACGGAGCCTGCAGCTGGTTCTCAGGATTGTTGTCCATTTTTAATTCATACACCTCTAGACCAGGGTGTTCTTTTTTTTGTATATTTTTGAACAGTAAGTGCCCCCTCAATGTTGGCCGTGTCCACTAATATTTAAGACTTTTAACATGGGGTACCATTGAGCATGCACTCGATCGATGTGGGGCTTCCCGTCAACTTCATGTATTTTGCACCTAAATAATCAATAATAATAATAAGAACAATAACAATAGTACTGTGTATATAATATAATAATGACAATATGTACAATATGTGTGTGTGTATACTGGCTATTTCGGGTAATGAAATGGACATATATGAAAACCTCAATGATATATGGATATATCATTTTATTTCCCACCATTGATATATGAAAACTTCCCGACAATTTCGGAAGGATTTGAACAGGAGGGATAGGGTTGAAATCCACTGACTTCGGAGCGATGGTGATAGGATTGGCACTTTGCAGCGCCAAATTAAGTTGTTAATACTCATCTTACCATAAAATAATAATAGATGCTTACGAGATAAAATACTAAAATACTCATCGAAATCCGGCGACTTTTTTCTGCCTCCCCTCATTTGGGTGACACGGACCGCCCCTGGCAAGTGCTGGGGTACGGCTGGGGTTGGGGCCACACCACCGGTGGGGCACAGCTAGGGCCGTGATCACACCACCAGTGGTACTGAGGGGGCACATCTAGGGCTATGGTCACACCACCAGTGGTACTGGTGGGGCACATCTAGGGCTATGGTCACACCACCAGTGCTACTGGAGGGGCGCAACTAGTACTGTGGTCACACCACCGGCAGTGCTGCTGGGGCACAGCCAATCAACGTGGTAGGTTTTTTGTGGCCACAAAAAACCTACCACCGAGGGTGGTGAGACCGTTTCGCTATTATCACAACCGGATGTAACTGATGTGGTCATGTGGTTTAAAACTCGACTACGGCTGTTTTATCTACGGCTGTGTCAGCGATTTCAACAAACGCATGCTCGACACTGTCCACCATGCTGTGCCGCCTTGCGTATTTCCACAGGCGCATTATGCACTTCTCCGACTGCAAGCCTTCTCGCATATGCTGATGAAGCTCCGCTCGCCCCAGGACGAGATAAACTTGGATGCGCTATTCGTGCAGGGTGAGGAAATTTCCTGTAAATCCAGCATACCAGGCTTTGCTTGCCATCCGTACGCTTGCGCTGTTCTGTGGCGGACGTGGCAATATACTACCTCCTTTCTGAGTGAAGCTTCTGGATCTGGCAGAGGGGAGCGGTATCCAAATACCTAGCATTCGAAGGATTGAACCACTGCCCGTTCACCCTTGGGAACTGATCCAGCCGTCAGTAGACACGGAATTGTCGGACAATCGAAAGGTGAACTTGCTCCAGAAATATTTCGGCTGAAGGCTCTAGGGCACATCCACACGTATCACTACCGCACTCTTACAAAACTGATAGTGGTGTGGGCTGTGCCCTTGGAAGTTGCGCCACGATCAGTTTGTTCACGCTGCCTCCTCACGCAACGGCTTACACAGCCGAACTTCCGACCATCACGAAGGCCATGTGTTCCATGGAAATAGGACGCGATGTTGAGCATCTAATATTTACGGACTCACTGTAGCCTCTCACAGTAGCCTTCTTGCAATAAACCGGGTTTATCCGCATGACCCTATCGTGCAGGATATTTTATTGTGTCTCACTATGCTTAAGCGAGCAGGGAAAAATATAACACTCTGCTGGATACCAAGCCATGTTGGAATAGCGGGAAGATGAGCTAGCTCACCAAGCAGCAAAACGTGAGACAGTACACATACTCGCTTCCGCTTCCCGCAACACACCTCAGCCAAACAACTTATGTCTTCCAGGAAAAGCGGCAACAATTTTTGGAGTCAAACGGCGAAAAAAAAAACTAAGAACAATCAAGCCCAGTCTGGGTGTTGGAAATCATCATCCAGAACTTCCCGGAAGGAAGAAGAAACGCTGGCCAGGATACGGATATGTCACACATATGCTATCAGTGGCTGCCTACTCCGAAATGAGGACAGGCCTATGTGTGCCCGTTGTGACAGCTCACTGACAGTGAGACACGTTCTTCTGGTGTACCCATTATTATCAGCAGAACTAAGACGCTGCTTTGGACGAGAGGTATCCTCGATATCGTTAGCATATCTTATAGGTGACGGGCCACGTGTGGTTCAGACTGGACGATTATTCGAGTTTCTCTAGGCATGTGCGGTTTGATGTTGTGCACTCGGGGAGATCTTAGGGTAGATGGCAGATGGTAAAAGCAACACGATTGTATGGTACGTTTTGACCATCACGGCTTCGACAATATGCTCCAGTACGTCGTCTTGAATAGTCTGTTTAAATAAAGACTATTTAAATTTAAATAGGCTGACGATGCAATGGGCGCTACATGACCTCCACAGCTCATAACCTCCACAGCTCATAACCTCCACAGCTCATTACCTCCACAGCTCATTACCTCCACAGCTCAAAACCTCCATAGCTCATTACCTACGCAGCTCACATTCCAAACGCGAAGCGCTTATAACCTCTGACTGACAATTTTATGGGCGCTACATGACCTCTGTAGTTGAAGCGCCGCTGAACCCCAATAACTGACTAACTGATGTGGCCATGGTCGTGGTCATGATCTCGGATTGTTCGAAGCACATTGCACTTTTATACTTGTAGGTTAGGTGTGATGTTTCAATGGTATCTAGTGGGTGCCCCAAATATGCCAAGTATGGGGTAAATGATGTAAGCATGTTTTTTGGAATACTGGTTGGGAGTGTATTTGTGATTTGGTCTTTAACGGAGGTAGACAATACGGGTGCACTTCCAGATAGATATATCGTGCTAAGAGATCATCCTTAAAGACCTTTGCACGGCACGACACGTGAAGTCTGAAAAGTCTCGAAATCGGTCGGGTTGACTCGGTGGATAGAACGGTCACCTGCAAACATGTTCCCAACTTGACACGAAGGGGCGAGTTACTTGACGTGTTCACTGCTAACGTATCCGGCTGGTTTGGTCAGCTGACAAGGTCAGACAAGGTCAGGCAAGGTTGGGGCGCAGGCACCAAGCCACCTCGACCGGCTAGGTATTTAGCCAAAATTGATTGCAAAATTGCAAAATGCGAATGTAACATTGAAAAAAATGACAAATTGATTGAATTAGGAAAAATTTGACCTTTCGGTCAAAATTGTGCTGTCGAAATGGAATTCCCCGACCGGGAGGTAGGCTCAGGGACAATACGACACGCTTGGCGTGAGCATTGACGTTGATTCTGTAAAGCCTCCACAAAAACGATTTTAACTGATTTCTTGTCAGTCTAACCTTGTGATATGTGGCTACCTCGGCTGGCATGTAGCCTGCAGTTTTTGGTAGGACCTCACAATGACACGGACGAATCCAGCATTGGGCACGGATATCTGAGGAGACACTGGGAGCTTTCATGTGCGGTTTGTGTTTGTTGGTTGACGATTTGACCGGCCATTTCAAACATTGTGAGCTTATTACCAGACCTGTGTGACCTGTGCGTTACCTGTGTGACCGACATAAAAATAAAATCCAAAGGTGAAGTGAAACACACACACACACAGCCACCGACCACCAAGACACACACACAACAAGGCCTGGCATCAGTATTTACAGGTTTTCCCAGCCGGCGTTTTTACGGCCAGAAGGGAGCACACCAATCCCGGAGGCGCGTTCGACCGGCCGGTAATTCCATTATGAAGTGCACGGCGAGCATTCTGCTCCCGGGCCGAAAACACGGTCGGCGGCGCGTCGGTCAGCAGAATGCCCGATCGGGAGCCGGTATCGATGCTCGCGCAACCGGAATCCTCGGAACGCCGGCCAGGTCGGTCGACAGGCCGCCGTGTGATGCACGGCGGACCAGGTCGGTGTTGTCGGATGGTTGGTTATTTGAGTTTCAGGGCGCATCGACCAGGTTTGGTCATTTGGCGCCCGTGGTCGGCTTCGTGTGGGCCGCTTGTTTATCGGGTGGTTCACGACGCACTGTATGCACATTCACGGCTGATGGCGCCGCCCACACCGGCGGTGGGCCGCGGGATTGGAAAATGTCCGGAGCGGCGCTAGTGTCATAGTCATAGTCATAGTCATAGTCGTATATTGAGTTCTGCATACTCATGGCTTTTCAGCACTCGTGTCAATACACGGTTCAATCGTAGCAGAGAAACTCGAATTATGAAATACACTAAATAACGCAAAACGTCAATGAAAGGAGATAAAATGATAAAACATGCCATCAAGTACGCCCGGGACCTTTGGCACCAAGAGCCCAACACCTCAACCACTCGGCTATCCCCGCCCCGTGATGTGTTCCAGACAGCGGCACATATCACCGCACCGGTCCTGATATCTGTGTCAATGGTCAATGGGTATGTGATTCCACAGTAGCATGCAGGGAACCGTAGGGCACCGTTTGACAGATTGGAGCGGATTTTCATCTCGTGCATGCATGACATTCGCATGTTCTGGATTCAAATGAGGATGAGTCACAATTTTTCACCCCACTAGAAAAGCTGGCCAACATCCACAACCATCAGCAGCCAAGCCAACTCAATGCAGTCAGAACTTAGCCATGAAGTGAAGCTATAGTATACCACATACAAGGACAAAAGATGACTTATAGTTTTAAGTAGATATCTAGCCTGGATGAATCTCCAGCTTCTATACATGGTGGCCCACATAAATGTTAAGACACACACACACACACACACACACACACACATACATGTACATATATATACACACACACATACATATAAAATAAAATATATATATACATATATATATATATATATATATATATATATATGGGGCTGGCAGTATACCAGGCACAAATCTGATATTAGTACATATAAGATTCGAACCTCATGGTCATACATCAAATGTCACACCATGAACATCAGTAATAGGATTTTGTTGCGGCAGCAATAAGGTTGCATCAACAGTGTGGGGAAATCATTTTGGCAAATATTTTGGGGAAGATTTCCCGGGAACATTACAACGAGGGGAATAATTGCACAAATTGGGGCATCACCTGAAGTCTCAAAAGACGTTCCAGGACTCCGTCACCTCATAAATCCATGAAATAAATCCATGGCAGATATCAAGTTGCTTAATAATCTGACAATACATAGTACGTTCAAGAGCAGCAATCGCTACTCCATGTGTACGACCATGCACTGGTCTGTTTAGCGTCTAATATGGCACATCATTCATATAATGCTACTAAAAGACGATTATTCGAAATAGAATGCGACCAAATAGCTATCACGTATGCTATGCATTTTCCGCTATATATTGTAAAGCTGGCGTTGCTTGCATTGCTGGTATCCAGCTTCCATTTTTCAGCTTGTCTTTAATTGTAATTAGATCCCTAGAAAGCACCCAAAAGAACAAACTCAGATATAACATAAGGATCCTCCTTACGTCGATGTAACTAACCAAGACCGGTAAAGAAGGCCATCTTTCCTGCTACATACTTCCCGAACACAGCTGGGATTCCTGTGGAAATGGCACCACATCGGACAAATGAGCTGCAAAAATTGGGTCATACTCAGCGTGTTATCTGCTTCGTCATCGTCCATTATTTATCACGCTCATCTGATCGGAAATCAGCCTTAGTCAAGTATTCTAAGAATGCATTAAGTGAAATTATGCCACCATAAAACGCAGGCCTGAATAAATGGGAGGACAGTGAGTTCGCAAGAATTATACTTCTTGTGTTTTTAACCTAACATGCACCCTAACTCTAAAAACAATACTGTTTTCAGAAAAGGCATGGCAGCGGGGACGCGCGAGGAACTTCGGACAACAGTATTTGGGGCGAATTGTGAGGATGCTTGTAATGTTGGAGATGGTTGCCACAAGTATAGCGACCTTGTGGATAGCATACTAAAACTTGACATAAATTGGACTGGATCTTCCCAAAAGATATCAGGATGCCATACGCGGAGTTTTCTATCACGTCAGGCGCTAGAATTTCTCCCATTTTCGTCTGCGCTTCAAGTATCTCGGATCCTAACGCGAGACGCCGGCGTCCTAATGTTTTATGGAACACATTTTGTCCTGAATGCTGCTTCAAAGCCTTTGTGGGAACCTCCAGCTATGAGTACGGTTGTAGCTGTATATCTACCACCATCACGAGTGTCATTCTGTATAGTTTTACTCGGTCACACTTTCTGAGCCTCTGCAATCCTTTGGAGCCAAGTACGGGACCAACTACATCAGGCCGTTGAGAAGAGGCTTCTAATTCTGTATGGCTGGTCTGTTGTCGACTGAAAGTCTCACAGCCGTTGCGCACAAGAGCACAAACGAGTCGTAACCCATGCCAGGCGCTGGTTTTTTGCCAGCCCGCCTCTGCAAATTACACAGCCTTCCCTGAATATAAGGTCGGCTTCGTGTCTTCGCATCTCTTCTGCCAACGATGCAGAGCTCCTCCTCACGAGTTTACGACGGGACGCTAATCTTCCCATACGGAACACCTAAACCTGAGCGAGTTAAGCTCACTTTGAGCCCCGGCTGTCGCTGTCGGCTGGTGTCGCTGATGGGAGGGGGTGGGGGCGGGGGGGGGAAGATGTAGTCTTCGTCAGTTGCCGGTCAGTGGAAGGTGGTGGTTGTTGGGTTTTGCGACACGTCGACCGCTGAGTCATGTAGCGTCGCCAATCTCTCACGCCGATTGATCGCCGGCGAAGAGTAGCGACAGGTTAGACTCGAGCCCACACTCTTTCGATTGTGAGACGAGCAACTTACATCTAGACTACTCGTCCCCAGCCGGGTGGAAGGTGTCACTGGGGATGGTGAAGGGGGAGGGGTGGTGGTCGATACCCAGCCAACCATTCCGGCCGTTAATAACCATCAGCCACTCGGAGAGATGACCGGGACGACCTGTTTCCCCGGAACAGCGGCATGACGCAGACTGTCATCCTCTCCGGCAGTGTGTTATGGTTTGTTAATGGTTTTCCTGTCAGCTACGGATGAGATGAGATGAGATGGTCAGGATGACAGATGCCCAGGATAAGAGCTAGTCTTCGCCTGACGACCCATGTAATTGATGATATAGTCCGTATTTCCTTGGGGTGAGAAATGTGTACAATGGGGAGGACTTGATCATGAAGTGAGAAATGTGTACCATGGTGAAGACCTTATCATGGGGTGAGAAATGTGTACAATGGTGGGGGCTTGATCATGAGGTGAGAAATGTGTACAATGGTGAGGACCTGAGTAAGAGGTGAGAAATATGTACTATTGGTGAGGACCTGATCATGAGGTGAGAAATGTGCACTATTGGTGATGACCTGAGTGCACTTCACCTATCCCTTCTCCAAGTGGCAGAAAGACGCGGAGTGTCGTGGCGTACGGGGTGTCATATCAGAAACGGTGTCATGTCAGATGGAGTACCATGTCAGACATGTCAGACCATGTCAGACCATGACGGACGAAGTGTCATGTTAGGCGGAGTGTCATGACACCACCCGCTGTCACGTAAGGTGGATCCCTGCAGAGCCGCGCGCCTCGTCGTCACGAGCGATGGCTCAGTCCGAGCAACTCCACTCCCATGTGCGTTCCCATGTACATTCCCATGTACCTTCCCATGTACATTCCCATGTAAATTTCAATGTACATTCCCATGTACATTCCCATATGTATTTCCATACCCACTCTCAAGTATGTTCTCATATTCACTCCCAAATATATTCCCATGTATACTCCCGTGTATGTTCCCATGTTCACTTCCATGCATATTCACATGGCCACTCCCATTCATATTTTCATGCCTACTCCCATGTATATTCCCGTGTCCACTCCCATGCACATGTAATATTTTATACTCGACAAAAGTTCCTCTGAGCGACTCGGACCGGTTCGGGCGGACCGGAACCCTTTAGAAACCGTACCGATCATAATGACATAAGTGACCTTAATGGCCTTACTGACTTGTTTTTCCATGGCGTTTCACGGTCCAAATTCCTTCACTGCGTAATAGACTAAGTATTTTAAGTTCGATTATCAGCAGTGTTCGTCGCCGGGTCAACTATATAGTGGCTCATAGCGTGGAGAAGCGGGCACATGGTGTGGAGTCGATAGAACAGTCGTCAATCACCGCATTCATTATTCATCATCATCGGAGATCACCCTGAATAGATCAAACTATGTCGACTTCGTCCCGGCCATCACGATCGATTGGTGAGCAAGTTCTGGTAAAGCCCTTTGAGACGCTCGTTTTGCGGCACTGAACTCAGTCAATGGGCTCATTCATTCATTCCTCCTTTCATTCAGCTATTCAATGCAATCACCAACCTGTCGAGCCATTCACCTCAGGCGTGAATTATGACTGTTAGCTGCGGTTACGGTAGCCTCAATAAACGGCTATTCCTCGTGAGCTTTGCCATGGTTTGTCGCCAAGTTGTCGGTAAAATGAGCCACATTGGTAAATTGTACAATCGGATATTTAGCACCAGGCCCGATAAAAAAATACGGACGAACATTATTTTGGAAATATTCACTTGATGCCTTAGCGCCCTTTTCATCATTTTTTTCGGATGAGCCCAATAGATCCTGCCTGCACCGAAATTCCGCCGCCTGCTGAAGTAAAACATCTGGTAGCAATACGCCAGCCGCCAGTCACCGCCGGATCGACAGCATCTGGCAGCCCGGCATCTGGCAGCCCGGCGTCTGGCAGCTCGGCGGCGGCCGCCACAGTGATCCATCTGGGAGGCCGATTGACCGACACCTCCCATACCGGCGGCGGTGACCAAGCGGTACGCCTCCGGGCGGTGGCATCTGGCCGACCGGCCAGTCGATCTGGCCGGCTGTGACCAACTGGCCTGAAGAAGCTGGAGCTGATGCCTGCAGCTGATGGAGAAGCTGAACTTGTGGACTTGTCTTTTCACGTGGTGGCTTTGAGGTGGTGGTGGTGGTGCTGCTGTTCCTGCTACTGCTCTGGCTTCTCTTCGGGTCGTGTTTTACATGCGCACCACCAGGAACGGAATGCTCAATACATTGGCTGTCCAGTACTATCTATCACTAGGCCTCCGATAATAAGTCACAAAGCCAAGTTCAATAATGCGCTTACACCGAAGCAGCTCTCAGTGCGCTGGGAATCCTGGAATTGCGGCCGATAATCCCGGAATGACGGCCGACAATCCCGAAATGACGACTGACAATCCCAGAATGGCGGCCGACAATCCCGGAATGATTGCCGATAATCCCGGAATGGCGACTGACAATCCCCGAATGGCGGCGGCAATCCCGTAACGACAGCGGACAATCCCGGAGTGACGACCGTACAAACCGGTGCACAGCCGGCCCAGCCCAGCGCTCCAATAGCCGATCAGAACACGGCAACCATTCCTGTTGAAGGTGCTCCGCTGATCCCCCCCCAATCCCACCCCCCACCCCCCAAGCGCACGAGACAGGTGCCACGCCGGTGGGCGCGGCTGCAACGACGAGCGCTCGCGTCCTACTGCCGTAACCCGCCCCCCCCCCTACCAACCCCACCGACCGAGCGTGCTCTTCCGCCCCCGGTCGGTCGTTAGCCATTGTTTGCGGCGGCGGCGGGCGGCGACCGGTCTGGCCGGCACACGGCGCGGCGGACTTAATCACGCGGAGGCGAGCACGGCCGGCGTGCGGTGCGGCACTGTCACAGGGGCGTGTCAGTGGCCCTCCTCACTTCGCCCCGCTGCACGCCTGCACCGTCGTAGGCGGTGAGCGCGTGAGGGAGTAGCGTCGGTGAACGCCGAGTGGCCGTGCTTAGGAACTTGAGGATGGAGGTTGAATCTGGTGGGCGTCACCAGAGCTGACCTAGTGGAGGTGTCGTGTAAGCATCAACACAGCGGACAATGGAGGTACATGGTGGGCATTACCAGAGCTAACCTAGTGGATGTACCTGGTGGGCATCACCAGAGTTGACGGCGGAGGTACATGGTGGGCCCGGTACCTCTGGAACATACCATGAGGTACCTGGTGGGCATCACCACAGCGTGAAATGGAAGCACCTGTTGGGCATCACCACAGTAGATCGTGGATGCACCTTGTAACCTTTGTAGGCTCCACCACAGCGGACAGTGGAGGTACATGGTAGGCCCGGTACATCTGGTACATACCATGAGGTGCCCGGTGGGCACCACCACAGCGGACAGTGGAGGTAACTTGTAGGCATCACCATAGCAGGCAGTGGAGGTACCTTGTAGGCATCACTACAGCGGACAGTGGAGGCACCTGTTGGGCTGGTAGGCTCTGCCAAACACCAATATCCAGTATATTTGTCGGAATGTTACTCGTATTAGTGTTGTTATCCAGCCAGCCCCGGGCTGTTCGATACTTGCCAACTCCGAACTTCAGAAGTTCAGAATTGCTGGCTCAGCTGTTGGTTTGCATTGTTTCTGTGGATCGGCTCAGGCCAAAGGTTGCAGAAAGAGCGAGGGAGAGAGAGAAAAAAGAAAGAGAGAGATAGGGAGAGGAAGAGGAAGAAAGGAGAGAGAGAAAAATAGAGAGAGAGAGAGAGAGAGAGAGAGAGAGAGAGGGAGAGAGAAAGAGAGATGGAGGGAGGGAGGGAGGGAAAGAGAGAGAGAGAAAGAAAGAAAGAAGGAAAGAGAGAGAGAGAGAGAAAGAGGGAGAAAGAGAGAGAAAGAGACAGAGAGAGAGAGAAAGGGGGAGAGAAGTATGAAGATGGAAAGAGAAGAGGGAGTAACAAGAGCACAGAGAGTTGTAGTAGCAGTGTCGCTAAGGTGTCATTCGTTCAGCTGACCTTTCGTATCGACGCATGCGGCTACAGCAGCTACTCAGTGATGCTCGAATGCCCCGAGGCTGCCAGCAGTCGCCTCACGTGATCATCGGACACCACCCCTGATCTCAGACATCTCTGATGACGTCACGTCACCACCGGACACCACATCTGACCTCAGACAACACGATACCATGACGTCACGTCACCACCGGACACCACCCTGATCTCAGACATCTCTGATGACGTCACGCGACCATCGGACACCAGCCCTGATCTCAGACATCTCTGATGACGTCACGTCACCACCGGACACCACCTCTGACCTCACATGACAACACTGATAATGTGACGTCACGTCACCACCGGACACCGCCTCTGACCTCACACTCCGCCCGACCACCGACACGCCCGACCTCAAACAACCTGAAGCACGTCACCACCGGACACCGCCTCTGACCTCACATGACAACACTGATAATGTGACGTCACGTCACCACCGGACACCGCCTCTGACCTCACATGACAACACTGATACCATGACGTCACGTCACCACCGGACACCACCTCTGACCTCACATGACAACACTGATACCATGACGTCACGTCACCACCGGACACCACCTCTGACCTCACATGACAACACTGATACCATGACGTCACGTCACCACCGGACACCGCCTCTGACCTCACATGACAACACTGATAATGTGACGTCACGTCACCACCGGACACCGCCTCTGACCTCACATGACAACACTGATACCATGACGTCACGTCACCACCGGACACCGCCTCCGACCTCACATGACAACACTGATATGTGACGTCACGTCACCACCGGACACCCCTCTGACCTCCATGACACACTGATACGTGACGTCACGTCACCACCGGACACCACCTCTGACCTCACATGACAACACTGATACCGTCGCGTGACGTGACCACCTGACGCCACCTCTGACCTCACATGACAACACTGATACCGTGACGTCACGCCACGTGACTATCGGATACCCCTTACCTCACATGACAACACTGATACCATGACGTCACGCCAAACTATCGGAACCGCCTGTGACCTCACATGACAACACTGATGCCATGACGTCACGTCACCATCCGGACACCACCTCTGATTCCACATGATAGAAAAGGCAAACATGGTAGCGTACGACAGGATACCACCAGGTAGCGACGCAAAGTATTAGGGAGCGTTTTCTCAGGTTGGTGATACTACATTGGAGGAGTATTATATTGCAGAAAGGCTACGTGGGAAGCTTGCCAGTGAATTGTTGCTCGTGCAATGCCACTTCGCATCTCTCTCCTCAATTGTCTGCTGTTGCGCTTCCACGTGGAATTGCATTTTCTCTTGTTCTCCATCCTAAGTCCTACCTCGCTCCATAATCAACTACGCACTTGCTACGCCTCCAGATTTACTGGATAGACAAAACCTTTTGCATAAAAGTGGAAGAGCATACCCTGTTCTTTCTTCTGAGAATGCACATGCCTACGATAATTCCTCAGGACTGTTGCAATTGTCAAAGCACCCAACATCCACTCTGGCTTGTCACAGCTGCTCAGACCTACTCAATATACCAGACCCACCACAACGGCTCAGGCCTGCCACAACGGCTCAGAATTGCCACAATTTCCAGGTCGGCTACAATTACTCAGACCTGCCACAATGGCTCGTGACTGCCACAATTGCCAGGTCCCCTGCAATTACTTCGGCCTGACACAACGGCTCAGGTCTGCTACAGGTAATCAGACCTGCCACAATGGTTCAGGTCTGCTGCAAGTACTCAAACCTGTCACAATTGCTCAGGTCGGCCGCCTTCCCATTCCGGCCGGGTGTGCGACACATTGATCCGGCTGATCCCCACGTCTCGGCTCCCTGTGCTGGGGAGGCGGGAATGACCTGCTGACGGTGGTGAGACCGCCTCCCGCCGAAACTCCGGCCTCCTACCATAGCCGGCTGCGGGAGACGGCGGTGCTGGAGGAAACGGCGGCGGTGCGGGAGACGGCGGTGTGGCGTCATGTATGACGTCACGGCTTTGTGGCTGGTATCATACCAGATACAAAGCCTACAAAGCCAGGAAGCCTACAAAGCCAAGAAGCTGCAAATGTAGTAAATTGTGCACACCATTTGGCCACGCGTTCGAAAAGATGGCCAATTATGTGCGTTACTACTTGAACAACGTTTGTCGGTGTGCCCATGGTGGTGACCGATAGTAGTTTGTGAGTCGCGTGGATCGGAACTGGTGATTCCAGCATCGCTCCCACCTCATAGCGCGGCAGGATTGGGAAGAAGTTTCCAGATGTGTGTTTACCCTGGTGTCAGTTGGCAACTGTAATTGCCACAGAGGAAATGAAAATTTGTGACTGCTAGACTTTACCCAAAGTTCATGCATCTGACGCTGGAGGGATCTGTATCAATGTCTGAAAGAGAGATCGCTGAAATGAAATGAAGGCGCTTCTTGCTAAGAGGCGATTATTGGTAATAGGCGAAGTGCGAGATTGTCTCCCATCCACGAAGTAGCAGAGTATATGGATCTGTTCTGTGATCATAGTTGGAGATCCCTGGTGGGTCGGGTGGAGGGGGGATTCTGAACCCCCGGGTTTCGAACCCTGCTAGGGTTAATTTGCCATTTTCCACATTCAATCTGAAACTATGTCTTGAGAATAAAGACTTGGAGCTCCAATGGCTTCTTGAATGATCTCCAGACCTGCCTACGACTATGGCCCCATGGCAGTTATTTGGTAAAACCACACGAAAAAGTAGCGTTTCGAAATCAAAGCAGCCCTAAGATGAGGAACAATGGCACAATTCACAATTAATTTCAGCCATCGGAAATGCTCTGCGTGCGAAGCTTTTGCGTTGTATTCACGGAGGCGAGAAAGCGTGAGTGCTCTCCGCAAATGTGTGGACTGCTGCACGCTGCCAGAATACTGCAACAGGACTTACTGTTGCAGTAAGTCCTGAATTAAGTTGCCTATCCAATTAAGTTACCCATCCAACTTAATTTTATTAATTAAGTTACCCATCCAACTTAATTTTATGAATTAAGTTACCCATCCAACGTAATTTTATGAATTGAGTTACCCATCCAAAGTATATCCTATCTTTATCCAGCCCCATTCTCCTTTCCATCCTGCACCCCCAAGGTAAGTCAGTTGACATAGCTCTGGCTTTAGGCTGGCCTCCCATGTCCATGCAAAGCAGATTCGAATTGATATGCACGCTCACATTTCGCTTTGGCCAAGATCAACTGGCATCTGGCCCGGTGTGGCGGGATACGAAGCAGTTTGGCGCCATACCCAATACCTTTCCGATGTGGCGGGACCGGATCAGCTTGACGCTGAATATCCAAAGAGCTGGCCCCACGTGGTGAAAGACAGAGCAGCATGGCGCCGTTTTTAAACAGCCGTGCTCACGCGGCCACGTGGTGGGAGAGAGAGCAGCGGGGATACACCGGCGTCGGAATATTTGTGGCAGGCTGTTCAGAAGCCACAGCTTTTTAGAAGGCGTAAAGGCTGTTCATGGGCATAATTAGGCTGTTTAGAAGGCATGATTTTCACCGGGTGAAAATCATGCCTTCAAACTAGGATTGCGCGATGTGGTATGTGGAAGGTGATGACCCACTCTGATAGCTCTGCATATGTGAAACACCGAACAGAATGGCCGGACGCACCGCCAGGTCCATCCAGCAACAGACCGCGTCCGTTTTCACCCGAACAGCGGACATGTACCCGAAGTTTTTTGTCGTGATTATCTTGAGCATTTGCAGTGAACATCCTGAACTTGGCTCCTTCAGAAGCCGAACATAGCCAAAAATGACCCATTATTACAAGACCATATATATAGCCAGACAAGACACATTTTCCGAGGATGATTCCCTGGAAGGAAGGATGATTGTCGTGTGATTCCAAGTGCAGAGGTCAAAAAGCCAAATGGTGGTCGCCGACGGCGACCAAATCGTCGCCAGCAGTCGGGCGTCTTCCTAGTTATTCTGTGCAGTGGTCGCCGACTGGTCGCCGATGAAAGCGGCGCTGCGGTCGAGCGCAGTGCTTTTGCGAGCAGAATTCTGTTTGCATTATCGACATGTGCTTGAGGCGGAGGTTTTGTTTTTAGCGGTTCACTCCCCTTCAGACCATCTGCCAGTCTCCAGAATCCCCGGCTCGGATAATGTCAGCTTTCCGCGGCTCCAGTGCACACACCCAATGGCTGTTTCAGTTTTACTGATTGGCATTGTCCCTAGCTGCTGCTGCTCAGACAGCCATCGATATAAATGTAAGCGGGCACCTCCATACAGGAAGTGGCGCTAGGACTCGAGGCTAATCACAGTCCAGAGATCGACTTGGAGTCTCCACAGGTAGTGAAAAGAGCTGTGTCGGCCCTACAGCTACCAGAAACTGCCAACATGCATACGCTTTAACCTCGTCTTGAAAAATGGAATAGGAATAGGTGGATGAAGTAGCGCTGTCCCGCTTGAGAATACGACATGCATGCGCCACTAACTCTTACTTGCTATATGGTGATGACATACCTTTCTGCCCGAAATGCCATGCCCGCCTGTCTGTGCGTCAGAACCCGCTCTGCTGCTACAACTATGGCGATGACGTGATAACTGACGTCAGTATATAGACGTCATATTATAGACGTCACAGACGTCACTTTGGACGTATGCAGTCGCTGTCGATCAGTGTAGTTTTAAGCGACGATCCTATCATTGTCTCATCGGGGCGACTTTTTGATTACGTCGTCGAAAAATAATTTTCTGTCAGATATGCACTACGACGAACTGGTTAACAATATACATGCCGTAACCTACATGATGTTTCTGACTATTATTTTGCTATTATGCACGCTTAGCTAGCATGTGCGATGTTTTGACGTGCAAATAACTCATATTTTCATGGGGACTAGATGACCAATGAAGTGACCCTGAAGCCCAAATAACCAACTGCAACAATTCACCCGTTCCATCAAGTTTCCGTGGTAACGTAAATTTTATCGCGTAAGGTACGTTGGTACACGATATATTTGGGTGCTAAAATTAGCTTTGAGATGTAACTTAGGCCATAAGTGAAGAATCGTTTTCCAAGTCGGTGTGGCTGAATCAATAGCGAAGGCATGATTTTCTCAGGGTGTATCCCTCACCAATTTGTCAAAATTGTCAGGATTTCCCCCACAAATATTTGGGAGATATCACAAAAACAATACTGAATACGTGTTATCATGGAAACTCTAGCCCTTCATGTGCTCATTTCAGGCCTCTCTCCATCTTCCTCTGTCTTGTCTGTTCCTCTGCCTCTGCCTCTGCCTCTGCACCTGCATCTGCCTCGTTCTCTCTCTCTATATATATATATATATCCCTCTCCCCCTCTCTCCATCTCTCCCTCTCCCTTTCTCTCTCTCTATCTCTCCCTCTCTCCCTCCCCCTCTCTCTCTCTCTCCCGCAGAATAACTATATTTAACCAAAGGAGAACATCCTCTCCACACAGCACCAGCAGCAGACCCCCTCCCCTACCAAGCCGGATCACCGACGCGTGACAGCCCGTGAGGGCCCCAAATCACCACAATGTCGCCCCACCTGACCCGATCGAATTAGCCAGCGAGCATGCCTTCGGCGACGGGCGGTAAATGACCAACCCTAGTCAAGGCACCCTAAAACTCAAATAACCAACCGACCATGTCTTCGGCTACAGCAACAGTCAGGCCGCCGGCAGGCTCCGACACGTGGTATTACTTCAAACGGGCCTCCCGGCGCGTCCTGAAACACCGTCAGGTGCGACTCCTCTCCCGGCGCGTCCTGGAACACCGTCAGGTGCGACTCATCTCCCGGCGCGTCCCGAAACACCATCAGGTGCGACTCGTTAGCTTTTTGTCGCTTGTTTAGCAAGTTAATTTAGCAAGTTAATTTGAATCTAAATCTAGGCATAAGCTGCAGCGTTTAGGATGGTTTCGACCAGGATGCAGGCACTAGAGGAAGAAATTAGGACCCTTAAGGCAGAGGTTTCCAACCTCAAGGCTGCCCTTGTTGCACAGGGTAGGCAAAATAAAGCAACAAGGGGTCAATCCGTAGCAGGGACATCATATGCCCAGGTGGTCGCAGGCCACCAGGTAGCTGAGGTTTCCCTACTGTGGAGGTGGCTGGGATCTCTCAAGAGGGGAGTGTTAATAGTGTTAATAGTGAACAGAGGAGGGGTAGTTCTGGTAGGTCACAGGAGGGGAAGTGGCATGAGGTCAGGGGGTGGAGGATTTGGAGACGCGAACCTAAGGAAAGGGTCAGTGAATGGCAGGTGGCAGGTGGTAGGAGCGGGAGGAAGTGTAGCCGACCGGCCCAGCGGGCAGGCATAGTAACAACAAATATGTTCCAGGCATTGGATGACTGCCCCCAGGATAGCAGTAGTAAGGAGTCAGTGCTGGTCATAGGAGACTCTCGTGTGCGTCATTTAGAGCGGGTATTTTGTAAAGGTAGGAGGGACAGGAGGTACATCACCAGGCCTGGTGCCAAGGTGAAGGACCTGGTACCTGCGGTGGCACAGGTCACCAGTGATCACCAGTTTAACACAGTCATAGTGCATGTAGGGGTAAATAACATAGGTCATACTAGGAGCGAGGACCTTCTGCGAGAGTACAGGGCCCTTCTGGCCACCCTGAAGGGTACCAATAGAGTGCTTGTAACAGGAATTTTGCCTAGGGCTAGAGCCTCCCTGAGTGGAGCTCTAGGGCACTGGCAGCTAACACCAGGGTAGGAAAGCTCTGCCAGGAGCTAGGTTTTACATTTGTAGACGAGTGGAGCAGGTTTTATGCATCGTGGGACCTCTATCAGAGGGATGGCCTGCACTTTTCTGAGAAGGGGGTCCATGTGTTAGGCAAAGTATATGAGCATGTCCTTCAGGGAAACTAGGAAATGGGGTGGGGAGGGATGAAATTGCATTGCCAACTCAGGAATATTCCAATAGTGTCAGCCAAGGCAATATAACCTCAAAGTCTGCAAATAGGGACAGCAGCAACTCAAGGGGACAGAGTTATAGTTCATCTAGTGATAAAAGAACTCCTCAATATGAAAAAGCCAAAGGTGGTTATGGAGCATTTGTTAAGTGTATGATGTTTAATGCTCAGAGTATCCGTTCCAAATTTGATGAGTTCAAGTGTTATGTTGCTGAGGAGGAACCGGATTTTGTTTGCATTACGGAGGCATGGGTCAGTGAAGGATATTTTGGAGATAACTTACAGGACTATGAGATCCAGGGATACAATATGTTTTCGTGCAATAGGGGTCCAGCAATGAAAGGGGGTGGTGTAATGCTCTATGTGAATAGCTTATTCAGTTCTCAAAAAGTAGCAGGTGGGGATAAAAATGTGTCTGTGGAGTCCATTTGGCTTGATGTCACTGTGGGAAAAGGCAACAGCAATACTCTTAGGATAGGAGCTTTCTACCGATCAGGAACCCTGCCACATTCTCAGCAACTGGAGCTTGACAAGGTGATTTGTGAGGAAATCAGTAGAAACTTTAAGAGGAAGTGCCTTATTCTCGGTGACTTTAATCTAAAAGGTTATGAAAATGCTGGTGTTGGCTCCCCATCATGCAAAATGTTCAGGAAATGCCTTGAAGAGGACCTGTTCTTACACCAGTTTGTATCGGAACCTACCAGGCATGGTTCATTCTTGGACCTTGTATTCTCGGATTTAAGTGACTTGGTTCAAGACTTGACTGTAGGCGAAACTCTGGGAAAAAGTGACCATAACATAGTTAGATTCAAGGCACATGTAGGGGAAATTATCAAGGATAATTTGGTAAAGGTTCCAAATTTCAACAGAGCAGACTTTAACGGCATGAGAGCGGCTTTAAGTGCCATCAGATGGGAAGAAGAATTCTCCAATTTAAATGCCTGTGAAATGTGGGAAAAGTTCAAATCTTACTTAAAGGAAACTCAGATTAGACATGTCCCCCAAAAGCAAAGACGCAAAAGAAGGGTAGGAAAGCCAGCATGGCTTACACCAGACGTGATAAAAGCAATTAGGGCTAAGAAAACTGCATTTAGAGTTTTTAAAGAAGCCTCAAATGTCATTAATCTAAAGGCGTATCGAAAAGCTAGAGACACTGTGAAGCAAAAAACCAGAGCAGCAAAGCGAGCAAAGGAACTGGATTTAGCTAGAAACTGTAATGGGGACAGTAAAAAGTTCTTTAGTTTCTACAAGCTGAGTAAAGTTTCTAGCACAATTGGTCCACTGGAAGTAAACGGGACTACATTGGGTGAGGATAGTGAGATGGTTGAGGAGCTGAGCAAGCAGTTCAAATCAGTGTTTACATTGGAAGATATGACCAATCTGCCGACCGTACACCATAGTTCAGTTACATGGGATCTGACAAATGATGTTGATTTCATTGGTAGTGATGTTGTTTACAATCATATCAGGAAAATAAAGCCAAATAAGGCAGCAGGACCTGATGATATTTATGCTAGGGTGTTGCGGGAAACTGAAAAGGAACTGGCATTTCCACTTAGTATAATATTTTGTAGATCAGTTTCACATAATGAAATTCCAACCGATTGGAAAAGGGCAAATGTAGTTCCTATTTTCAAGAAAGGAGAAAGAGGGAAAGTTGAAAACTATAGGCCAATAAGTCTCACATCCCTAGTCTGCAAGGTACTCGAATCAATTATCAAGGATAGAATAGTTAGTTATCTGGAAGGTAGCAGATTGATTCAAGATACTCAACATGGATTTAGAAAAGGACGATCGTGTCTCACAAACCTCTTGGACTTTTTGAACTTCGCCACAGAACAATTTGATCAGGGAAATCAGGTTGATGTAGCATATCTAGACTTTAGTAAGGCCTTTGACAAGGTACCCCATAAACGGTTAATGATACAGCTTCAGTCCCATGGTATTGCAGGTAGCATCTTAAAATGGATAGAGTTGTGGCTTTCAGATAGACAGCAAAGAGTGATGCTAAATGGTACAAAGTCATCATGGCAAAATGTTCTTAGTGGAGTCCCCCAGGGGTCAGTACTAGGGCCATTACTGTTCATTATATTTGTAAATAACATTGAAAGTGGCCTAAGCAGTAAAGTTTTGAAATTTGCAGATGATTTGAAGGTCTTTAGGGCAATAACAGGTCAGGATGAGCATATCTCGCTGCAAAAAGACTTAGACGAACTTGTGAAGTGGTCCGAAGAATGGCAAATGAAATTTAACTTTGATAAGTGCAAAATCATGCATGTAGGTAAGCAGCATATGAAGGCTCCATACTTGATGGGTGGCCAAGTGCTATCAGTGACTCAACAGGAGAAGGATTTAGGTGTTATTCTAAACACAAAATTGGGGGCATCAGAACAGACCAAGGAAGCCAGGAAGAAGGCACTGAGAATGCTCGGGGCAATAAATAGGAATGTATCATACAGAAGTGAGGAAGTGATCAGGAAGCTTTACTGTGCATACGTCAGGCCACATTTGGAATACTGCATCCAAGCTTGGTCTCCTAGCTATGAAAAAGATTGTTGGCTTTTAGAGAGAGTACAAAAGAGGGCTACAAAAATGGTTAATGGCATAAGCAACCTGGCATATGAGGAAAGATTGAAGAAATTGAATATGTTTTCACTTAGATATAGAAGGCTGAGAGGAGATCTCATCGAGGTCTTTAAATTTGTCAATGGTCTGGAGAGGGGATACCTTGGGGAAATGTTTGAATTTAACAGAAATGATGCAATTAGAGGTCATAAATTCAAAATTAAAATTAACCACAGCAGAACAAGGTTAAGGCAAACTTTCTTCACCAACAGGGTAGTGGAACACTGGAACCAGCTGCCAGAAAACATCGTCAGTAGCAGCACATTGAACATCTTTAAAAACAGCATAGACAATCATTATAAGAATAGAGGGCTTGCTTTTCAGTATTACAGGGAGGGCTGATTGGCAGATTTGGTGGGCAACCGGTTCAGTGCACAGAGTGCAACCAAGAAGGGCCCTTGTGGCTCAGAGTTGCACTAATCTTTTATGTCTTTATGTCTTTATGTCTTTATGTCTCCCGGCGCATCCCGGAACACCATCGGGTGCGACCCCTGTCCCGGCCATACCGAAACACCATCAGGTGCGACTCGTCTCCCGGCGCGTCCTGAAACACCATCGGGTGCGATCCCTCTCCCGGGGATACCGAAACACCATCAGGTGCGATCCCTCTCCCGGCGCGTACTGAAACACCATCAGGTGCGACTCGTCTCCCGGCGCGTCCTGAAACACCATCAGGTGCGACCCCTCTCCCGGCGGTACCGAAACACCATCAGGTGCGACCCCTCTCCCGGCGCGTCCCGAAACACCATCAGGTGCGACTCCTCTCCCGGCGCGTCCTGAAACACCATCAGGTGCGACTCCTCTCCCGGCGCGTCCTGAAACACCATCAGGTGCGACTCATCTCCCGGCGCGTCCTGAAACACCATCAGGTGCGACTGCTCTCCCAGCCACGTGGCATGAGGCAGTTCGTCCAGAGGCAGGCGCCGACTCGCGGTTCGGTGGTGGTTATTGGTTTTACGACACGTCGACCGTTGAGTCATGCAACGTAGCCAATCTCTGACGCCGATTGGTCGCGCGCGAAGTGTAGCGACAGGTGAGACTCGAACTCACAATCTTTCGATTTTCAGCCGGGCAATTTACCACTAGACTACTCGTCCCCCTCGGGGTCCGGTGCTGATGACGCACGCGCCAGCCAGGCTGCGGTAGCGCGACCCTTCGCGGCGGCAGACGACGCCGCGAACGTCCCCGCAGGCCGGCCCCGCAGACCGGCCGCTTGTCGATTGCTTGATGATGGTGATGATGTCGTTAGTGTATTTGCTGCCTTTACCAGTCAACAGCTCTGCCTCCTTTACCAGTCGACACTGCTGCTGCTTGCACCGGTCAAAAGCGCTGCTGCCGAAAACCATAAGCGCTTTTAAAAGCACATCTATCACTCATTACCCGGACTAAAATAGCAAACGTGGCGCCGTCTCCCAGCATTGATGACCGGACTAATGACGTAAAAAAGTGATGTCAAAGCAAGTGTCATTAATCGTGGCACTCCACGCACATTTCATCGTCATTTCATGACAGTGATCCCGTGTACTGCAATTCGGGGTCAGTGCCGAGTCCGATCGGGGCTCGTTCGTCCGGTGAATCATCGCATCAGCCGCAGGACATGGTAGCCGCAGCGCCGTAAATCCCGGTTCATCACGGGTTACGAGTTCATGTCGTCGGGCAGCTGTGGTATATCGAGACCGGCTGGCTGGCTGCCGACCACCGGTCAGCGGGCCGGTGTGCGGACCACGTGCGCCCTGCACGCACATTGTGTGTGTCTCCCGCTGCTGTTGGTCTCCTGCTGTGGTCGGTCTCCTGCTGTTGTTGGCCTCCTGCTGCTGTTGGTCTCCCGCTGCTGTTGGTCTCCTGCTGCTGCTATTCTCCCGCTGCTGTTGGTCTCCTGCTGTGGTCGGTCTCCTGCTGTTGTTGGCCTCCTGCTGCTGTTGGTCTCCCGCTGCTGTTGGTCTCCTGCTGGTGTTTGTCTCCTCCTGCTGTTGGTCTCCTGCTGCTGTTGGTCTCCCGCTGCTGTTGGTCTCCCGCTGCTGTTGGTCTCCTGCCACTGTTGGTCTCCTCCTGCTGTTGGTCTCCAGCTGCTGTCGGTCTCCTGCTGCTGTTGGTATCCTACTGATGCTGTTCTCCTGCTGCTGTTGGTCTCCAGCTGTTTTCTCTGCTGTCTCCAGCTGCTGTCCACTCATGCCCCACGGAATGCTGACAGCGAGGCAGCACACTTCCTCGGATGATTCAGTGACACCCGAAGACTGCGGAAATATCCGACCAGGAAGCTCGCGTGCAACTCTTATCGGCCGCGATTAACCTTTAAGTCCGGAACTGTTAGCCAAATAGGAAAATGTCGACCATCGTTCGGCATATGCATCCGAAAGGAGGTAATGTCGACCTGTTGGTGGTTGGATGAGCCGACACTGTCAGCGTCATGCTGCAGAGGAACGTGCAATATGTTGCATGCTGCAAGGTTGCACTGCCATTCAATGTTGCAGTGAAGTCGCAAGCTGTAGATTAACACGAATGTTTTGCGAACTGAAACAACCAAGCTGGCGCCCATGCCCTACAGGCATTGACCAGGATTACAAATTCCCGGTATGACATCTGAGCTCGCTAAATAGAGCAATATATTCGCATATGGAATTCCTTCTTCGCTGAAGGAAAGTTAGCTCCTTCAGGACGCATAACATGATAAGACAAAGACGAGGCGAGTGTGATGTGTGCCTGACACATTGCTGGAAGGAGAATGAAATATGCTCGTGTTCTGGCAAGCTAGGTAAAAATAAACTGGCAAGGCTGATCCTCTACTTGTGCTCTATCTTCCATGACGGCGGCTCGATATAGGCAGAATCATCATGGGCGCCAAATGACCAAACCTGGTCGGCGCGCCCTAAAAGTGAAATAACTAACCAACGACAGAATCATCACGCAATGCGTTACGACGACCCGCCAATGGCGGCCAGCCTCGATAAACAGCTCAGGTCCTACTTGGGCTCGCTTCCAACTGCTTATGACTCATCCAGTTATAGTTACGAGTCGCATATACGAGTTTGTAGCGTCGTCTCCTATTGTGTGAACACCACACAAGGCACTCCCAGGCGTCACACTCGCTGGCATCTGCCAAAAGTGCACAACCCGTGCCTGACCTTCCTCTCGCCCACTCCCAGCGGCCAGCCGAGCCGAAAAACGAGCCGGGAAATACTCCGTTTCCGCGTCCCATGCGCTTCGCAGTGCCGACTTTGCCGACTTCGCGCCTGGGGCTCCTCCGTTTCGGGAGGCGCCCGGCCGTTATCTGCGCCGCAGTTGGCAGCGCGCGCCGAGTTGGCAGCGGTCGCCGCAGCCCCCCCCCCCCCTATCACGCCCCTTCTGCTTGGTGCCGATGCGCGCCGACGCCGGAGCGCGCGGCCTTCTCTCACGGCCGTCCCCGCACTATCGGCACCTCCTTCCCCACGGAAACGGCAAAACTCATGTATAAATTATTGGCATGCTTGGCAGCGGTCGCCGCCGGCCGTTGGCAGCACTGCTTCATCGACACTAATGGCGCGCGCGCGCGCGGAAACCTGATGGACACCGCGCCACGTATTCATCTGTGGGGGGAGAGTGACAGGCGACTGTAGCGCAGGAACTGGCCACGACTGGCGCGGGGTGGTAGTCATTGTCAGGGGCAGTACGGCCGGACACTGTCAGATGCGGTACGGCCTGTCACGGTCAGTAATACATATATGCATACATGCATACATTCATACATGCAACACATAAACCATATAATATTATATAATATATAATAAAACATAAAATAGAACATACATAAACAAATACATAAAACAAAAAAAAAAAACAACAACAAAAAAAAAAAAAAAAAAAATAATAATAATAAAATACAACATAATAAAAAAAATTAATTTAATAATAATTATATTAAATATTAATATATAATATAATAATAAATATAATAATAAATAATAATAATAATAATAATAATACATAATACAACATAATATAAAATACATAAAATACATACATAACATAATACATTATACATATATATATCATGCATACATACATCATAATACATCATACATACATACATACATACATAGATACGTACATACATGCGTAAATGCATACATACACAAATGGCAGTAATACACTAATTTGGATGTTTATATTAGGGGATGTGAAGGTGAACTATTGGAACGGAAAACAGTAGTAAATCGCCGACAGGCAAAGAATATGCATGACAATAGCACATGCACAATCTTGTTCGGTACAAAACCGCGCTCGCCCCCACGTCCTGACACCCCAAGCCACCCGAGCTGGTATCCCGCCACCGACACCAGCACGATTCGGTTCTCACGTGAGAAGCTTAGGGGCCCATTTCACTTTCCGTCTCAAGTCTCGACTGATTCTGGCCACAAGATTCTGCTTACTAATGGACCTTATGGGGCTTATGCGGTTACCAATGAGCCTTAATTTGTTACCAATTGGCTTTAGTGTGCTACTAGGAAGCCTTAGTGGGCTACTAATTAGCCTTATTTGGATACTAAGGGACTTAATGGGCTCCTAAGGAGCCTTAGTGACATTATAAGTGTCTTTCTTGGGATACTAAGGTGCTTTGGTGGGCTACTAAGAGGCCTTAGTTGGATTCTAAGGGCCCGTAGTGCGCTACTAAAGGGCCTGAGTAGTCTGCTTGGGAGCGTTTCAGCCGCTCTTCTTCACATACTGATGACTTGACGCCTTGTGAAGAGGCGAGCGAGCAGTTGTCCATTCGTTCCCCTTCATGGAATGTGTCATCGTTACCACCAGGCGTCGCCAAACGGCGCCCCGGTTGCCATGGTTACCAGCTCCCCGTTCCTGTCTATGGTAATGGGATAATAGTGATGCAACTGTTGGCGATGCATACGTCAGCTGCACTAAGCGCACCTGACATGTCAGTCGTGGTGTGACGCGACCTCAGATCTGGGGATTTCCAACAGGTCGCCAGATAGTGAGTATGCTCCTTCATGGTCAGATAGTGGGTGTGCTCCATAATGGTCAGATGGTGGATGTGCTCATCATGGCCAGACGGTGGTGTGTTCTGTTTGCGCCCTGTAGTGGGTGTTTTTTCAGTGGGTTTATGTATGTGTGCTCCATAATGGTCAGATGGTGGATGTGCTCCATCATGGTCAGACGGTGGGTGTGTTCTGTTTGCGCCCTGTAGTGGGTGTGCTCCATAATGACCCGATAATGTGTGTGTACTGCATGATGGTTCCATAGTTGATGTGCTCTATAATGAACAGACAGTTGGTGTGCTCTAGAATGACCCGACAGTGGGTGTGCTCTATAATGTCCGGACAGTCTGCGTGCTCTACAACGGCCCGATAATGTGTGTGCTCCATCACCCAATAATGTGTGTCCTGGTATCCGCAGTGGATATCCCTGTGCCAGTGCCGGTGTCTGTTGTCGGCGGAGGACGTGACGCCGCACGGGCATAATCCGCCGCACACCGACTGTCACCGCCACAGCCGACTACCAGACCGCCTGGTAGCCGCTCCACCCAACCGTCGACGACGGGGGCCCGATAACGGGGGCTCGACGTCGGGGGCTCGACGACGGGGGCTCGACGACGGGGGCTCGACGACGGGGCGCGTTCGATGGCGCCAGGCCGTTCGTGAGCGAGCGCAGCGCAAACCGCCGGCGTCGAACTCGACCCTGCGCCAATTAGCCGGCTTTGTGCGACGCGCCGATCGCCGCCGCCGCGCCACATATTGCGGCATTACGAATGCAGCGGCCGACCTCGGCCCCGGTCGGCGGTCGGCGAGCCGGCGGTCCGGGGGTCCGCGCGGCCCGGCCGGCGCCGCGATTGCCACGTTGATAAGTAATTAACTGCGGCATCGGTGGCGGCGCGCGCCGAACGGGCGACTATCCGGCGACTATCCGGCGACTATAGCGACCGGCCATCCGGCGGACGCCGTGTCGGTGCCGGGGATTAGCTGACGTCAGTGAGAGAGTGCTGACGTCAACAGAAGTAGGGCTGACGTCAACAGGAGGGGGTTGACGCCAACAGGTGATGACTGACGTCAACAGGAGTGGTCTGACGTCAACAGGAGGGTGCTGATGTCGGCAGGAGGGGGCTGACATCAACATGTTGAGGGCTGACGTCAGCAGGAGGTTTGATTTATCATTTGGGCTTAAGGGCGCGCCAACTACAAGGTCATTTAGCGCCCACGTCAGCAGGAGGGGTGCTGATGTCGGCAGGAGGGGAACTAACGTCAACAGGAGGAGGCCTGACGTCAACATGAGGGGGATGACGCCAACAGGAGGGGGAACTGACGTCAACAGGAGGTGGCTGACGTCATCAGGAAGGGAGCTGACGTCAGCAGGAGGGGCTGACGTCAACAGGGGGGTGACGTCAGCAGGAGGGGAGCTGACGTCAACAGGAGGGCGGGGTGCTGAAGTCGGAAGCGGGAGGGGGAGGGGGCTGACACAGATCGACCCGCGGCTCTTACACCACGATACCGCTGATATGTGGGAGTGATTGTCACAGACGTGCCGGACCGTACAGGTCATGTGCGCCATCTCCATAACAGGATCATAAGTTACACTAAGATAGTCCCATCTCGTCCACGGCCTGCGTAGTGATGCGACCCTTCCTCTTGCTGGATCATTCAATTGCATGCTGGGAAGGTGGGTGATTGTGGAGATACCCGCCCCCGACTTTATCTCACGCCTACGTATGTGGAGCATCGGCCTCATGCATAGACCACGGACGCGGTAATGTGGGTCAGCGACTCGGGAAATTATTGTGATAACGTATTTTACTGCCATCTAGCGGCAAGAATATCAGAGCGAGGACAGGTGAAATAAAACGCGCAGGAAACTGTTCAGGCGGTGCGTCTAGTGATAAAGTAAGAGCGTTTTGGTAGTCTTCTTTGTCCGAACATCACGATAATACATCAATGTCCATCTTGATAACGATCGTCGGCAGTATGTCTGAAGTGATGTTCGTGCTGCATGGTTTCGCTTGTTCTGTTACATTGATTCTAAGTAAATACCCTGTGTGTCAATGTTCATCTCACGTGAGAATATATCATGTAGAACTAGCACGGAATGCTCGACGACGTTAATGTCGACAACTGTGCTTCATGTTTCTAATTTGCACCGAAGGTAGACACAATATGATTAATTTGTACATCATAATGTCTCAAGTTTGGAGGATTGAATAATGTAGGTTGGTGCATATTTAATCATAGATAGGCACACACCAGCCTGCCAATCAAACACCTACATGGCCACATGAGCTTGGCCACAAGGCCACATGAGTTTGACCACATGGCCACATGGGCTTCGATGGACAGCAAAACACACCGGCCACAAGCACCAGCAGATACACCTTTTGCGGATAAGTTGAAACAAATTGCACGGCGTTCGGTATTAAGCACGTCCAATTTCGGTGTTTCAGCACGTTGCGCCAAAATGTGATACACGAGTGAGAAATTCTGTCGGACACAGTGTGTTTCAACAATAGTGTAATCGATGTGGGCATAGTGCATATTTCAGTGGGATGGGCGTGATATTCGGTATGCGGGCTTGCTGCGGCACGACAACAGCCGATCTCGGCAGGGCACAACCAAACTCGACGCGCAAATTACGGTTCAGAAGTCAAGAGTGTTGTCAGTATCAATGCATCTGCATATTACCTCGAATGTTGACTGTATGTTCCTCCTCAACGGCTTGCTTCTGCATACTCCATATGTCAACTCGTTACTCAGGTACTGTGCTTCTGAACTAAACACTACCGACTGGACTAGACTAGACTATACTAGAGGTGACTGGACTAAATGGCTGTTTTTCAGCCTCCTCATTTGAAATCTGGAAATGATGTCCAAGGAAGTACCGCACTGGCTGCTGCCGCAATGTGTGCATATGGATGTGCATAATGCGGTTATATGTATGAATCACATTATGTACATATGAATGTACATAATGCTGTTATGTATATAATTCGCATTATGTACATATTTGATAGTTACAATTTCGTCTTTTGGTGGACAATCAGTATGTTATGTTAAATAAAGCATGGCTGGTTATGCTGAAACTGTATGTTATATAAACATGCACACACCAATACCAAGCTATGAAAATGCCAATGTATTTGAAAATGGCATTAGTTTCGGAGTACAACGAAGGGCCCAGACAACGAAACGTTCCTGAACGCGCACAAACCGTGTACTTCACTCCAGAGTATAGGGTGTGCATCACGGCACCTAGTCCGTAGGGGACAGTCACCTTGTCGATAACGTCCTCACGGGCTGCGCACTCCGGCAGGAGGTAGTTCGTGGTTATTAGTTTTGCGACACGTCGACCGTTGAGTCATGCAGCGTCGCCAATATATCACGCCGATTGTTGCGGGCGAAGAGTAGCGACAGGTGAGGCTCGAACCCACAATCTTTCGATTGCGAGACGGACAACCTACCCCTAGGCTACTCGTCCCCACAGCAAGTAGTTCGAGTGCTGCTTTGACGCCGTACGTCATCGTCGGTCGCCGACGGCGCCCCGACAGCGATGCCTTCTCTGAGGATGTTGAATCGCCGGCGGGTCGGGGTGGCGCCGGCACTGCCTGCCGCCGTCCTGTCGCACATCCGGCGCCGGCCGACAGCCAGACTCGGCCTCGCCGGCGACTTCAGCCGAAAACATTCTTAATTGGATTCCGGAACGGTGGATATGCCGGTAGCCGACGGATCCGGCGCGCGCGCCAGGGAGCGGCACGTGACGTGCCGCGTCCCGGTGTGACGGCGCGCTGTCCGGGAGAAAGGTTACCTTCTCGTCGTCTCCAGCGCCACGTGATGTTCCACGTCCCGGTGTGACGGCGCGTTGTCCGAAGAAAGTTACCTCCTCGTCGTCTCCAGCGCCACGTGATGTTCCACGTCCCGGTGTGACGGCGCGCTGTCCGGGAGAAAGGTTACCTTCTCGTCGTCTCCAGCGCCACGTGATGTTCCACGTCCCGGTGTGACGGCGCGCTGTCCGAGAGAAAAGTTACCTCCTTGTCGTCTCCAACGCCACGTGATGTTCCACGTCCCGATGTGACGGCGTGTTGTCAGAGAGAAACGTTACCTCCTCGTCGTCTCCAGCGCCACGTGATGTTCCACGTCCCGGTGTGACGGCGCGATGTCCGAGAGAAGCGCTACCTCCTCGTCTTGTCCAATGATGGCGCTGATGCTTAGCAGAAGGCAGCGAATCTATGCTTATCGGCACCAGTTTCGACAGCTTGGCGGTAGATGATGTCGTTCTCGTGGCGGTCGCTGATGGCAATGATGACGGTGACGTTATTGCCACGCGATCCACAAACCGTGCGAATGGCTCTCTCGCCAGCTACCGGTTGACCTCAAGAGCGCATCAGGCGGATGTTAGGCCCACTTTCGGCAATCTAAACGCGGTGTCTGGCGACTCCACCTGTCATCAAGTTTGCAGACTCATAGCGGTCTTACTTGATTCTTCTCGAGTTTCTTTCCGCCGGCTGAGGCGCCATTTTGTTTTCACCGTTACGTGGCAACCGTGAAGCACCCGGGAAATCGGCGAGTTCTCCACGCGGGACTCGTTGGACCACTTTTTCCTCAAGGTTATGTTCAGCTGCTTCAAGTGTTAGCTGAGGATTTTCCTCCATACATATGACCAATAAATTGCGGGATTCTTCGTTAACTTTTTGGGCTGTTCGCCCACCTCCTGGCCTCCTGAACACTTGTTCTTTCTGGATGCATTTAGCAATAATGGACCATACGGTTCCTCGATTTATCTCTGGTCACTTCAACGTAATCACTAACAGAATGATGAGCGCTGGTGGCTGCAAATCTTTCTCCTTTTGGGTTCCTGTATCGACCACTCGCACGATCTTCTCTACGTGGCACGACGAAGTCTGGACAAACTGTGGCCTCCTGACCTTGCGGTTGCGGAAGGCTCGGCTTGAAAGAAACATTACTGGCACTTCTGATTGGTCAAGAGCGTACCATGTTGGCCGCTTAGCTGCAGACTCGCTGGTCCATGTTGTATTGTGCATTGCATATGCAATTCCATACACAAAACGTCATAAAAAAAGAATCTCCCTTATTGGACAATGGGTACATATTTAGTAAGCATATTTAAGATGACAAAAACCCATGTCTCACAGTGGAGTATTTTCAGCGTCGAATTTGCTTCCATTTTGCCGAAATTCTTCGCACCATCATCGAATTATCCACATATGCCAAAATGTTCACTGCAAATCTGAATTTGAATGCAAATTTGCCGAAATAGGTTGCATCATTAGCAAAATGAATGCAGCTGAGCTTTACCCTAGGCATTTGTAAGCTGGATGCGCTATGACGATCAGTCGAAAATGTATGGTCTTATCGCTGAAATTGAACCATAGGCGGCCAAATTGGACGGAGAAAGGTGTGCAGGTGGGCTTTCATCCTGGCCATCGTGAACTACATGAACGATATTGAACCGGGGTTTTGATTTCTTGCATGCCTAACGGCATTTTCTTCAGACAGGATCACGCTGTGATGCGTGCAACGAAAAGGAGCGTCAAGATATCTTCAGCACATTTGCTGCTGGGCTACAAAGCGGAGCCAGTCTTGGAATATACACTGGCCTGCGTTTCAAAACTTTTCCAAAATGTCGGAAGTTTCTCAGCTGTTCTAATACAAGTTTCGTGTGCTGAATCCGAAAATACTATCCATTTTTATCGATTAGCTCAAGTTTTCGCACTACGTCAAAGATAACAACTCACACACTGATGTATCAGTATGCATACTGCACTATGATATATCAGTAGCTAGTAGAAGCAATGGGTACGGAGTACAACCCGGCAGAATGGAGGCTGTTCATAGACTCCTCGAGTAGGAGCCTGAAGGCAGTTCTTCTGAACAGCGGCAATAAGTTCGCGTCGATTCGTGTTGGACACTCCGTGCAACTGAGGGAAACGCATAACAGCATGGAACTTTTGTTGTCTGCTTTGAACTACAAAGAGCATGGTTGGCTGATCTGTGGTGACTTCAAGGTAGTAGGACGTCCTTGGGCTGCAGGGTGGCTACACGAAATATCCATGCTTTCTATGCCTCTGGGACAGTCGGGCTGACAAACAGCACTATGTACAACGCGACTGGTCATCCAGGCATGCACTTGAACCTGGCTCCCACAACGTGCAGTCACGTCCCCTGGTTGAACCACAGAAAATCCTACTTCCACCACTCCATATCAAACTCTGTTTGATGAAACATTTTGTGAAAGCACTGGATAAAGAAAGACGAGGATTTGCATTTTTGGGGCAGAAATTTCCTCATGTGGGCAGAGAGAAGCTGAAGGCTGGTGTATTCGACAGTCCTCAGATAAGGGAGCTCATGAAGGATACTCGATTCGAAGAATGTCTGGAACAGTCTGAGCTCTGCATGGCTGGCCTTGAAGTCAATCATCACCAACTTCCTGGGTAATCACAGAAGTGTGGAATACGTGAAGGTCGTCGATGAGTTGATGGACAGTTTTCAGCAACTTGGTGGTCGAAGGTCGGTAAAAATGCACTTCCTTAGGTCCCATCTAGATTATTTCCCAGATAACTGGAGATTACAGTCAAGAGCAGGGAGAACGCTTCCACAAAGACATACGGGTGACGGAAGAACGCTACCAAGGTCGGTGGGATGTGAACTTTCTGGCGGACTGTTGTTGGTGCCTGAAGAGGGATGTCCTATCTGTTCAACAAAGTCGGAATTCCCTGAAAAGGCCATTTATTCCGCAGTAGTGTGTACTGTTGGGATGCGCTCTGAATACACATATGTCCATCCGTTTGGAGTTTAAACCTTTATTTATGCTTCTGTCGGATTCACTCGTAAACCAGTCAGAGCAATGTTTTGGTTCATATGAGTGAAATAACATGTTTAAAAAATCGAGCTAATCGAGCAAAACGGATGCCATTTTCGAAATCACCATGAAAAACTGACCTAAAAACAGATGAGACACCCTTGACCTTTTAAATCACGCAGACCAGTGAATTATCATTGGGCTTGGGGAAACGGGCCGAATCCCACAAGTTGTGGTATTCAGCCTCAACGCACGTTCGTCGGCAGCTGACATTTGTGTGCGACATCTTTTACCTTGTTAACGAACATGACATGACAGCAAGACTGACTCGGAAGTGGCAATTTAGTATATGATAGGGGAATTCCCAGTGGCACTGCTTCAAGGGCTGAACTTATTAAACGGAAATAAACACGACACAAATGTTACTTGCTGTAGTGGTTGAGTTAACCACCAGTAGATGTCGCCGTGGTCGTCCCCTCACCTGAGCTATGTAAGCCCAATACAGTTATCGCTCTGACTTGCTGGTGTGTGTGTATCGTGCCCTACGGCGGACTCGGATGGAACCGAACCACTTGCTATGTGTGTTTCGGTTCTCGATCCGCATGGTAGCATTAATAATGTCGAAAACGCTCGACGCATTTCAAAACACGAAGGGTCTATATTCAAGACTCTCTTCAGGTTTTGGTGCACACAGTTTTTTTTTGTCTAAAAATGGCTCTTCAGCTTGATGAATGGTAATTGTTTCAAGTTCAATGTATTTGTTATTCATTTTTTTCACTTTGTTGTGAGCTGGTATTTGGTATTCTTTCTGTGGGCTCGCTGCCTAACTGTACAGATTAAGTCACCAAATAACACTCCTGAAATATCCGAGACATTAGCTAGTAATAGATAGATAGTTTTGTTGAGATCAGTACGTCTTGACAGTTTCAGGTAGATATATCAGTATTTGTGAATGCGTGTCACGTTCTTAAGTTTTTTTCTGTCAAGGTGAGCTTACTTAACTCGTCGTGATGAATGCTTAAGCTAATCCGCTGTCCATAGAGTGACAGCAAACTTGTTGGAATTTTGTCAAACTGACCGCTGAAGACAACTTACAGTGCCTCATTCCCACTGGGGAGAGGGGCACGTGGGGGAATTGCGCCAACATCGAAGCTTAACTCACCAAAGCCTACCTGTAAACCAAGTGAGCCACTCAGAACCGCCGAGAATGGCTCACGACGGATTGTCGTCAGTGCGTTATGTTTGATCAACAGTCCACTCATCGTTTCAGTGCTGTGGATGTACGTTTGCTGTGACAGTTTAATCAGCCGGAAAAGTGCAGCACGTGGTTGTCCACTTATTGCGACAGCTTAGTCAGCTGGGGAAGACCGGCGACAAAGCTGCCGCAGCGGCAATACCTCCGTCTGCAAAACTAAAGGTCACGGGTTCAAGGCCGGCTGTCGGCCGATCGACATGAGCTGGTAGGGAGCTTAAGAACTGAGCCGCAACTGAGCGAGCGCAACACTCACTCGCTGCAATCTTGCCAAACACCTGTCAAACCATCTCCGATAAACTGCGACACCAATCATCAACATCCTCGCCGACTGGCAATATCCCTGCTGTGGTGCTGTCATTGACATTATATATATATATATATATATATATATATATATATATATATATATTTATTTATATATATAATTATATATATTATAATAATTATATATATATATATATATATATATATATATATATATATATATATATATATATATATAATTTATATAATTTATATTTCAGCCGCAAACCGAAAACATCCGAAACGGCACCTGCATTGCTCCTTGTCGGCTTACCCGAGCGTGCGCCGGGAACACGCGTGAATGTAGAACCGACAGCCGTCGGCTAGTGCGCGTGCGCTTTGGACGCACGCGATTTCACACAGGCTCTGTGCTTAGAGTGGACGCACGCACGCTAAGCACGCACGCAAAGTTGACAGCATGCGGCCGGCCCGACACACTTTGTCGTCCGATCACACGCCTCAAAAGTCGCGACAAGTTGCCGTTCCGAACTGGGTTTGAGAAGACTATTTGTGGCGTTGACCACGTTCTAATCGAGTTCTTAGCCGCGAGACACGCGCCGACCTCCGTCAGGGGTACGCCGTTCGGTGTTTTCTCAGAACCTTGTCGGATATTGATAGTATATTCGGAGCCTCCATAAAATGGACTTTACGGCGTCCGTGCCAAGTTTGCAAAGTTGGCACGCACACACGCACACATCAACTGTCCCGCTGGGCACGAAAATGGGCGATTTGCTCTTCGACGCGACACCGCGGAGCTCGCTGTGCATAGTCGGCCGGTCGCACCGGGGCTCCAAAAGTCTCATTGTGATCGCCCAACTAATGAAGCCGGGGAACGAAAATCAGCCAAGACATGGAAAATCACTCTGGGGTCCTAATAACCGCTC
Source organism: Imbricaverruca yamaguchii (assembly GCA_034440575.1). Classification (NCBI taxonomy): domain Eukaryota; kingdom Metazoa; phylum Arthropoda; class Thecostraca; family Neoverrucidae; genus Imbricaverruca; species Imbricaverruca yamaguchii. Next base: position 1,758,148 of record JAOTOL010001583.1, on the reverse strand, counting down.
CAAAAGCCCACAAAACATGTTGTCCCCCTCCCTCCCCAAAACGTGTCCTAGCCACTGAAACTCGCGCTTGGGATCGCAACAAGTGACCACGGGGCCCCTAAATATTGTGCCCGGGACCAAAAATTCCGTCTGTAATCCAACAAATTAGTGACGGTAATCTGAAGCGCATTGAGTTTTGCGAAAAGCGACAGGGCCTTAACATATGATCTGCAGATCGAAATAATCACACCTGGAGCGCTAAATAATAGCACAACAGAGACGGCCCGTTGCAATGGACTATGTACGATACGGTCCTGACCCGTCACACTGTACGGTGTGCTCCGCGGCCCCGGTCTGTTAAAATGGACGGTGTAGTCCACGGCCCCGATCCGCCACAGTGGACGATTTTCTTCGCGACCCTGATCCATCACAGTTGATGATGAACTCCGCGATCGTGATCCGCCGCAGTACACGCTATGCTTCGTGGCCCTAGTCCGTCATAGTAGGTGTGCCACACGGCCCCGGTCCACCACAGTTGATAGTGTACTTCGCGGACCTGGTCTGCCACAGTGCACTATGTACTCCGCGGCTCCGTTCCGTTAAGGTGGACCATGTGCTCTACGGCACTGGTCCGCCAGAGTGGACGGTGTGCTTCGCGGCTCTGGTCCGCCATAGCAGAAGGTGTGCTCCACAGCCCCGGTCCGCCACAGTGGACGGTATGCTCTGCAACCTTGGTCCGCCACAGTGGACGTCGGGTTCGAAAAAAAACTGCCTTTTCCTGAATTTTTGCCATTCATGACATTATCCTCTTCGAAAAATTATCCTCCATGTTGTTTCCTCCATGAGTTTTCAATTTTGGCGTCTGATGGTGTTGTTCGACAATGTACCATGTGCCCTGTAGTAAAGTGCTCAAGGTTCACCTGAAACTTCAAAGTGAGATTCTGATGCAAATGTTTGAAGGAAAACATCCTCTCCGTATTCCATCACTCAGAAATTGTCCTCTTATCATCCAGGATTGCAAAGTATAAATCCAACCCTGGTAGACAGTACGTACTCCACGACCCTGGTCAGTCATGGTGAACGGTGTGGGATTAGTCATGACTTTGCATCATCTTTCCGAGCAGTTTTGTGTGCATTGGTTGTTACTTTCGCTGTATTCTTCCGTTCACCTTATCATTAACAGGTATCAGTGCCACCCATGTATTAATATTTTCCACCTCGTCAGACCCATTAAATATGCTTGAGACACACCTGCTCTTGTTGGGTATTTCAATCAATGGATATTAATGACATCAGAAAAGCAAATTCTGTCAGCAGCGATACTGACATTACTTCCACTAGGGTAATGCTTGCAGGTACTGACAGCAGCGCGACGATAAATCATTTTGGGTGCGCACCATTGCGGCCGTATTCGTTTCCCCCGCACCTATATGAAGACTCCTTACGCCCGCCATGTGTTCCTATTGTCCGGCATGTTGCGCCTCTTTACATTTGCTCTTTATATGCTTTATATTTGCTTTATATAATAAGGTCCAGTCACACGAAATCGGGTCATCTCGGATCATTCTTTGTTCACACAATGTCCTGGTGTACTACTTCGGTGGCTCTAAAACTGAACTAATATTTCAATTTACAAGGAAGTATTCGCCATAAAACGGCATTGCGGGCGCAATGTCGCCAAGGCAGCTGACGCGCACAAAACCATCAACTCCACACAACAGATGGCAGTGTAAAATATGCATAATACTTGACCTGACCTAATACTATTGACCCTGCCACATATTTGAAAGCAGAATGTCCATATCATTATGTTATCAAGTTCTGCACGAAAGGCCTCCCCGTAATGCGATAAGAAGAGATACTTTGACCTGACCTCTGTTGAATAACCTTGACCTTGGTTAAAATTTGGGAAGGCAGTTATTTTATTTGATGAAAGAACAGTATGATCTGGATTTGGTGTTGCTACGCTGCAACTACTGCGAATGGTGGCATTTTGGAGATTTGGGAATATTATCCTCCTTGATCCGTCCCAAGTCAACTTCAAGGCAATTGGAAATCAAATTGGTGAGGCCAAGAAGGCAAATATGGTGGGTCGAACCACCACCAAAGGTATAGAAAACTCCGCACTAAACCTTTTGGAGGGAAAGGATTACAAGTACTAACAGGGCTGGAGTAAAAAAATGTTCCTGTTGCGACACACCTGGTGCGTGGACCATTCCAATTCCAACGATTTGAACACTGTTTTGATTTGTGACATTATTCCTACTTTCTGGAGTTTTGTACTTTTGTTTCCGACTCCAGAACAAACAAACAAAACATTCGAGCCGACATATCTATTTCAAAACCGTCAGATGACACCTCTGGGAATCTCCTAGGTTGAGCTTTTCGGACTCCTTGACCGTGACCGGAAAGACATATACCCAGTGTTTCATACTCTTGCTTTTGGCTGCGCCATGGGGTACGAGTGAAGTTTTTAAACTGTTGTAAGACAAATCGTAGGACGATTGCGTTGATTGATCCGTGTGCATTTTATTTTGCTTGGTGTTGTATCAGAGGACATCGTTTTCGATTCCGATGATTTTGTGGAAGCTATGCCGCCTTCCCTACACTGAATTCGCCCCACCTAAACCTTGGCTTCATCCCTCCCTAATATTAGGTACCAAGAAAATAACTTCACCCACCGTCATCACAGTTCAGGCCTGCTGTGCTCCAATGCTCCATCAATCTCGATGTGTTTTAGCCTGCGAATCCACGAAGAAATATTATATTTAAATAAGTGTGTTTGTTGGTGTGTGGAGTAATGGGACAGTGACGGTGACGGTGACATTGACGATGACGAAATGTGTGGTCTTGGTTATGTGACTTAACTTGCTACCGGACGATTTTTCCTGTTGGCGAGGATGCTGAATGAGCATAAACATACACATCGTGAAGTAAAAATCAGAATTATTCAGGTCTGAAAATATAGTGGGCGAAATCCGATGAGTTTTTTCTCTGGGGGACGATCTAGTACACTTGCCCCCCACCACCAATGTTTTTAAAAAATCGACACCCCTGGTAACTGGTGCCGGTTGGTATCCACTGCCAGCCGTGTTTTTCGGTATGGGCATACCGTGCCATACCGCGTCATACAGCAGTCCACAGACAAGGTGTGCGCTGGCGACACCGAATACCAGCCAGCTTCCAACCAGCTTCCAATCAGCTTCCAACCAGCTTCCAGCCAGCTTCCCTGCTAGCTAGCTTCCTTGCTCCCATGCACACAGAAAGCGCGCAAACCGGCCTCTCCCTTGTTTGTTTGTTTGTCTATTTGGGCCCGAGGGCGCCTGAAGTGCCAGTGATTATCTATCGCTACGGGCCTCTTCCGAATGCCATCTTCCATTGTTGTCTGGCCAGCCGCGCCGCCCGATCCGCTGGGGTGCCAGCCGGAGCGGCCGACGCGACTTCCAAAGGACCTTCCAGACGTCTCCAGGGCATCGCACAGCTCCGGCGACGCGGCCTCGAGAGACGAGAGACTGCGAGCCTGCATATTCAGTCGACGTCTGACGGCCACCCGTCTAGCTGCGCGACATTCCGCCTGCAGCGGGTCTGATCCAACTGCGCAATGAACCGTGTCCACCGGCGTACGGAATCGCAGTTACGCTAGTCGTGTTCCGACTCGCTACGGGTAGCGGTAGAACTTGGTGCAAGTTCGGTAGATGCTCATGGGAAGTGTCTCAGAGTTGAACGGCCGAGCAGGGGGATAGGGCGAGGCACGTAAGCAGTTGATGAGATGCACGCACTGACTGGTCCAGTCGGCTGGTATGGAAGGGGCCAAAAATGTTCGGGGGCAAACAGTCTCGGGTCACTGAACATGTACCCGCCGGTAGCCTATTTCACAGTCAATCTTTGCAATTCACTCTTACTTTTGCGAAGTGATTTGAAGTTTGCAGGGTTCTAGCCTACTTGTAAACATGCCTGAACACACATGCATCCTAGTCGCCGGCTGTCGCGCATTTCTACCAGCTCTTATGAAGTATCGCCCATATCCCTCGAACAGCTAGCCAAAGTTGTTATATGGGCGCTGCATGACCGATGTAGTCGGTGCGCCCCTAAACTCCAATAACCAACCAACCAACCAAAGTTGTTATGGACATGAGAAGCACAGGTGCTTGCGGACCTAACGGGATCTGTATTTAGGTTACCAAAGTTCTGTTCTTTTTATCGGAGAAGTGCTGCTCGACATTATAAGCACATGCCTGACTACAGCTGATATCCCCTCCACTTGGAAACAGTCAATAGTAACTTCATTCACGAATCAGGATCCTTCGGATCCCTTTAACCCGTCCCGTCTCGGGGGTCTTCAACCGCCCGCCCTCAGGTTTTTCCCGGATAGTGGACGAACGGCGCGCGGGATGCTTTCCCACATCAATTTGACATGATGTTTCAAAATTTTGAAGTCAGGTCATCTAGGGTCAACGAGTTAGTCAAGGTCAAGTGAGGTCACCTCCAAAAAAGTTCAACCAGTCGTCACGCTTTAACGGATACAGATATTTTAATGAAACTTTCAGCGTTTGCTTATCTTTACGGATGCAACAAAACGTACGAGTGGAATTTTTCATTTTTTCGTTTTTGACTACATATAAATTTTGCGTATTTGCCAAATTGCAGTTCAAATAGAGGATTCTGGCTAAAATAAACATTTTTATGAGAGCAAGGTGTCTTCCAACAACGTTTCACAGTCTGCTCTACCCATTGGAAAATGAAAATGAAAGAAAACTTGAAAACTCAAAATTTTGAAATTTTCCCTTTTTTTTGGGGGGGCAAAAAATTAAAGCCCTGGTCGATTTCGCTGTCGTTTTCTCATTCCAAATGCATTTTGTTTTTCATATATCCCCAAAATGAACTCCCCAGAGCCAAAAACATAATGTAAGTCGTGAAAAGTCGTGAAAATCTAGCCCCCCTGGTGACGTCACTTTTGGGGGAAATTGTTTTGGGGGGTGGACCCGGACCCTACTCGTCGAGCGCTTTCCGATGACACCTCTTTCGTTTTCGTGCGATGCTTAGTTTGGATTTTAGAGTGGGTTACTAACCGCCCCCCCCCCCGAGACGGGGTGTGAGGATCTGACCGGAAAGACGGCGCGGGTTAATGTTAGGCCTATCTCATTGGTTCCGGTTATGGCAACAATCACTGAAAGGGTAGTGCAGAAACAACTCTATCACTACCTAAATAAAACCACCTACCAGCTAAACTCAGAGACCTCAGACCACACGACTGTAGGAAACTTCCTCATCTCAGTCACGGACAAAATAATAGCAGCAATGGACCGTTCGGCAGAAGCTCTCCTTTGAACTATGGACCTTAGTAAAATCTTCGACGTAAGAGATTACACAAACTGCTGACTAAACTAGAACTCCGTGGAATCGATACTGACCGGTTTGGGGAATAACTGGGAGGCCACACGCAGTCTGTTAGCATCTGAGATCAACTCCGAAACAGGCATCTTTTCAGCTTTCTCCGAAACGGCATAGGTGTTTTCCAAGGCTCATCACTAGGTCCATTCCTCTATTGCATCTTTTCCAACGACCCCAGTTTGCACGTCCCGGTAGCGCACGTCACCCAGTTCGCAGACGACACCCAGGTCGTCATCTCGGTCGCAAATCGATCTCTTTAATCGGTAAGTCAGATGAAACAACTCTACAGCTACTTCCTAGATAAAGGGTGAAGGTAAACCCGACAAAATTAGCTTCTCACGTTTGGATCGCGTCAGAATCTTCGCAAAATTTGCGATACGAGTGCGCTTCAGGAACGCCGTGGTGAATGAGAGCCAGTCGTGTAAGAACCCGGGGCGACATCTGATTGCCACATGTTGTGGGATTCCCATGTAGCTGATGTGGTCCGCAAGTGTGCTGGTCTCCTTCTGGCACTGAGCCATCTGCGTTGACATCTGCGCCACCATCTGCCCCCCCCCCCAGCATCGTCTTCACTATCGTCAATAGCATAGTTATATCCAACGTCCGCTTTTGCATATCTGTTTATGGGAACGGGTCGGCAGTAAACATCCACAGACGAAACAAGATCATTAACTTTGCCACTATAGTCCTGTCAGGTCCACGGAAATTTGATTATATGTCTCATGCCCGTAACGAGCTGGGTCTCCCCATCGCAACTGATCTGCATCTTTTTCAAAACCTTACTCTACTCCACAAGAATATTCGGACGGTTGGGCCAAGGTACATTGCCGGCCAAATCGCTGCAAACTCCACCCTGCGAAATCGTCACACACGTGCAGATAACCACCTGCACCTGCCAGCCACACACAGAGGGGCGGGCCGCGTGATATTTCTATACTCGTCTGTCTTCCACCATAACACACGTCCCACTGAAACAAAAACATCGAGGCTGTCAAACTTCAAGAAAGGCTTACCTCCGCGAACAACATTAGTCGTACACAAGACTAAACAATGGAGGTATGTACACTACGAACTCCACTTTAGGCCATCGCTTTCCTATCACTTCCATCAACTATACGTTTATAGCTCGTGTAGGAAGCACAGCCTGTGTAGTGCAGATAGTGATATGGGTATTGTATTACATTGGTGTATGAATGTTTGCTGCGAGTTTGCTGCCGATAAGGACCTTATTCTATTATTTTTTTGTAAGCATCTGTGCTATGTCCAGGTCGTTGCTGTACAATAGCCACTGTACATGTATGGCACATATCGTAGGATAAATAAATAAGTAAGGAAATACACAATGAATATTTCAACATATAAATACATAAATATATTTATACATATATAAATGAATAAGTAAACAAATAAACGGATAAGTGAACAAATAAACGGATAAGTAAACAAATAAATGAGTTAGTAAATAAATAAATGAATGAATAAATAAATAAAATTAACAAATAAATACATAAATAGTCTAAGTCACTTTGTAAAAGTACATCCTGCATTCTAAAATCCTGAACCTCATTTTATTGGTCGTATCTTCATAATAAATCGAACTGCACCTGCGCAAAGTTGCTTCCAAGCAGCCGCATCCTTCCAATTAAGATTCATGCATTCAGTTCAGCTCATCAATATCCTCACAAGACTTGACCAGGGACGGAGTCGGCACGCGCCGCAATATTCTCCACACAACATCCATAACGCTGTGTTCCACCAGTTCTCGTATTTTCATCAGGTGCCATTTGCCCGTCGCGCTACCGGTTGTTCTCATAAACTCATAGGCTCTGCTTCCAGCAGAGCGAACACGAACTCCACTGGGCGGAGAATAGCACCATGATCAGAGGTGTATCTTGGCAACTAACGTAGCATGCATTTGTTTCCGTTGGGATACTCCCGCACGTCAGCCCTTCGGCGCCACGTGTACACATGGATCAGAAGACTGTGCCGTCCGTGGCGCCTCTCTCATGTAGCAGGGGTACAAACGTGTCACACGACAACATCCACACCATCACCCGCGGTGAAAACTTATTTTGGTCTTGAATTTGATATCTTGAGGGAGTTCACAATTGGTTATGGTGTAACATGCTCTGCTTCTGCATGGAATTTACATGTAATTCCATGAGAAAGAAAAGGACCTGTAATTGTACAGGTCCTTTAAAGCTGACATACACTCCATCGTCCATCATGATGTCTCTCTCTCTCTCTCTCTCTCTCTCTCTCTCTCTCTCTCTCTCTCTCTCTCTCTCTCTCTCTCTCTCTCTCTCTCTCTCGTCCTCTCGGTACACTTTGAAGCACCGCTTCGTAGTGCGCTCTTGTTGGCTCCAGTGCTGTCCAGCTTTCTCCCAGATTAAGTAGCTGAGTCCACATTTGATGTCCGGTAGTTCGCTGACATAACTTTTCCTGTCCTGTCACATTTTTTCTTCAACATGCTAAGTGATTTCCCTGGGGTTTCCTTCCTTTCATTCGGCAAGAGCTCGACCTTGCGTTTGTTCAGCCTGCGAATCCACTTCCAGATCATGCCATTCATTCAACTCCCTTCACGTATGCGATTCTGTCTATCGCCTTGCGCGTGGGGTCGGCACAATCCTAACTACTGGAAGTGTTTGATACTGTGCGTTTGCCCTCCTCCATGTAATTTTCCACAAACAAGCCCGCGACTATACGCTGGCCATCATCCTTTCCTCTTTCAGCCCTTTGTGTTTATGATAACATACGGGATATAAATGATATTTTGGTGAAAGTTAATATCACGATAAATCTTTCGGTCCATGTAATACGGTTGAAGGGTACGGCTGAAGGATACATGTATTGAAGTGCGCACCATCTGTTGGTTCAATCAGGTGATCACGATGCACGCTAGTGAAATTTGATAATTCACTTTCCTACATACTCTTTATCAAATAAATACAAAACGTGAATCAAAGTCCCCGTTGCAGCAACCAAAGGCTGTCCAAGCCTGCCTCAGCATCATTCACGTCATCGTTCGATATTTCAGTCTCGTTTACTTCCGATGGAAATTACATATCATCACTGCGGTATCCGGACAAATGTACGTAGGCAAACGTACGTAAGCGCAGATGTACGTATGGCAATTGTACGTAAGCGCAGATGTACGTATGGATGATGTACGTAAGCGCAGATGTACGTATGGATGATGTACGTAAGCACAAATGTACGTATGTCAAATGCACGTATGCGGAAAAGTACGTATGCCCAAATGTACGTATGCGCAAATGTACGCAAGCGCAAAAGTACGTATGCGCAAATGTACGTATGCACAATTATACGTAAGCGCAAAAGTGCGTGTGCGTAAATGTACGTAAGCGCAAATGTACGTATGCGCAAATGTACGTAAGCTCAAAAGTATGTATGCGCAAATGTACGAAAGCGCAAATGTACATATGCGCAAATGTACCTAAGAGCATATGTACGTATGGCATATGCACCTAACCAAATTTGCTTAAACGCAAAGGCACGTAAGCCTAAATGTACGTACATTGGCTCGTACGCACATTTCCTCTTACATTCCTTTATGTTTAGGTACTGTTGCGCTGACGTACATTTGCGCTTACGTACTTTTGCCCTCAAATACATTTGTTCTTACGTACTTTTGCGCTTACGTACATTTGAGGTTAAGTACTTTTGTGCATACGTACATTTGCGCTTACGTATATTTGCGCATACGTACATTTGCGCATACGTATTTTTGCGCATACGTACTTTTGCGTTTACGTACTTTTGCGCATACGTACTTTTGCGTTTACGTACTTTTGCGCTTAAGTACATTTGCGCTTAAGTACTTTTGCGCATACGTACATTTGCGCATACGTACATTTGTGCATACGTACATTTGCGCTTACGTACTTTTGCGCATGCGTACATTTGCGCATACGTACATTTGCCATACGTACATTTGCCATACGTACATTTCCGCTTACGTACATTAGCCATACGTACATCTGCGCTTACGTCCAATTGTCATACGTACATTTTCGCTTACGTACAATTGCTTACGTACATTTGCTTACGTACATTTGCTTACGTACATCTGCCATACGTACATTTGTCCTTACGTATATTTGTCCTAAAATCCATCACTGAGCGTTGCCTACACAAGAGACTTGGGGATGAACGGAACCGAGATACGGGTGAAATGATTTCGTTCCGTGCGATTCGCGGTTCACAAACTTTGGAGAGCCACTGCTCCATATACCCCTCCCCGTCCATCACGTCCAAGACTGGTGAGCATCGCATCAGCCCCCTCGCCCTCTCCTCCCTAGTCACCCTCCTCCGCCGGGACAGGAACTGTCTCTTCTCATAGCTGATCGGAGAAGAAGCATTTCCGGAAGGGTGTCCCGGCTCATGTCCGACGCCGCGCTGCGTCTGAGTATCTCAGAGCGAAAGCGCAAACATGCATCCGATAAACCTGGCAGACGCCCAAATCGTAGAACAATCGCACAGCAGACACATGTTATATGTATCTGATGACCGGCATGCAAAGTTTGGCATGCAATCCAAGTCTGTAGATGCCGGAAATGGTACAGCGCATCAAGCGCACTCACTGTCTGCAGATCACGTAGTTCAATCAAAACAAGCTGAAATTGAGTGCTGCCAGACATAGGTACTTTGTTCGGGTGCACTGGCTTTGCTTCGTGATGCACCAGAATTGTTCACAAACCTAAGAGACGTAGTGATTGAAGCGGGACAGTAAACAAATTTTGGAAACACCATGGACAAGCATATTCGATATGAACCCCAAATGCAACAACTGGTCACGAAATGTACCGGTGCGCTGATAGCGATTGCCCACAACAATCATGCAATCACACGGGGTGCACCAGCACGCGTCATGTGCCGTGCCCGTGCGATTAGCTATTACATACCGCATTACAATATGTGGAGCGTGGAGTACAGCATGTCTCCGCCGTGTTCCAAAGGTTAATGCGTTGTTGTGTTTATGTTATCAGCGGTGAGAACATGCGGGTCAGACCTCCATTCCAATGGAGGAGAGCCTAACCTGGCGATTCGTCGATGCCCTTCAAACCCGCTTCGAAGGAAGGAAAGAAAGAAAGAAAGAAAGAAAGAAAGAAAGAAAGAAAGAAAGAAAGAAGAAAGAAAGAAAGAAAGAAAAAGAAAAAAGAAAGAAGGAAGAAAGAAAGAAAGAAAGAAAGAAAGAAAGAAAGAAAGAAATAAAGCAATTCCAGCTATCGTCACCAAATTGCCGCACTGCAGGTGGCTAAATTGGCGCGCGCATATAAAACTGATTTCGATCACAATGGGCACAAGCGTCATATATGCAGCTAAATAACACCCCAGCAGATTGCTATTTCCCGGGCTATCAAGTAAGATTGGATAATAGCGTCAGCTGCTGGGGTGTTGCTTAGCTACCTATATGGTGCGTGAGACTATTGTGATCGATATCAGTTTTTCATCTGTGCGCGCACAATTTTGACCAATTACAGTGCAGCATTTCTGTGATATTAGCTGAATAGCTTACGCCGAAGCGGCTGCCACGCCAGCCACGCTCCGTGGAGGGGACTTGATATGTGGATACAAATACAGCTGTGGTTTACAGAGTTGCTTTCCACGAAAGCTATTCGTTCTCTTGACATAGCAATTATACACCGTAAATGGCTCGCATAGCGTGGCACAGGTAAAAACTGATATCGATCACAATCGCCACACTTGTCATATCAGTAGCTTGGCGACAGCCCAGCAGCTGATTGCTATTGTCCAGGGCTGACCCAGGCCTGGGAGAGCCCATTGTGTTGAGGATGTTTTTTTCGTTCAACATGACCATAACACGCGCTATGCTCGTTGGTTGGTCACCTACGCTAGAACTGTCGATGAGACATATGGATGGAACTAGTGGAATGATGGTAGACGTGAAATTGTATACCAGTTGAGTGTAAAACTCAACATTTAAACCAACATTCAAAGATGTTTACTGACATTCCACTGTGTTGTCTTCATCGGGGAATCACTTCAAAACCATGCGGTCTGAGATGTTTCCAGTCAACAATACTGTCGAAACGTCGGAAAATATCATCGAATTTCGGTTTTAGGTAATAATTTGTTGCTTAATTGATTCATTTTTCACGCTTGTCATTCTGCAATTTAGACCTACACATATCCCGAGTAAATGCCAAACACCGCAAAGCATAGACTCTGTGTCAACGCTGCACAAAAAATGCAGGAAGTTCCCACGAACTTGTGAAATTGTACAACACTCTCCTTCAATGACAAATTGGCCAGCGTGATCCATCAAAATAGTGAGACAGTAGTAAATGTAAGCGAGTACCCGCGATTGCAACTAGCCATATGTGTGTGCCAGCAACGACAACATGTGCACGGAAGTTGACATCAGTCTCGAAGGCGCATGGAGGCGCGCGGTTGCAAATGTTCAGTTATTTCACGGTGTATCATGGCGTTTGAATGACTGGCTATCTGTTTGCCCACGCTTTCTGCACCAATAAACACCATTGTTGAAGCATCTTGGCATGGAAAGCAAACACAATCCACCGATTTGACTTGAGCTCTTCGTTGAAGAGAAATCCTATATCCGGATAGGTACGACATACGTTATCTGTGTACTAGCGACACTCAAGGGCAGATCCAGTAATTATCATGGGGCACATGTCCTGAGGGACGCCACTGCGAAAGTACCTGGAGAGGCATTTTTGCTTTCCGATGGGCGTGCTGGATGAAAAATTCGACGGAGTACACTCGAGCCTTCCCGGATAGGCGCCTTCCTTCCAAGAGGTGCCTATGGTTAAACATTATGTGCACTCGAGCTTTCCAAGAGGAGTGCCAACTTCCATGCAGGCACACGCCCCCAGTGCCTCCCCCCTGTATCCGTCCCTGCTGCTGACGCATAACCGCGAACGGCGGACATAGCTCAGCTTCGACCGTCCAAGCTAATGTAATCAGAACAGTGGAAAGACAACTCTAATCGCCAGAGAAGTCGACCGGGGTTTGTCGACTGGGTCGAGTTTCACCTGCGCCACCTACGCAGGTTGTTCAGAGAACCGCGATGTCCAGCCATGCCACGTGGATGAGTGATGCAAGTTATGCAAATCATGCTGATCGTCGGCCAGTTGCACTGTCGGCCATTCGGCCAGCGCACTGTCCAAAGGTCAATAAACGCTGATATACACCGCACTTATATCGCAATTTGATCCCCGCATTAGCGGTTTATCGCGGCCGGGCACTCCCGCTTTTAAGCGAAAGGTCGTCGAATGTCGGAAATTTCATAGTACTCCTACGGCTTCGACGACAAGAATCGACCTCGCCCCCTGTTGTCACCCCCCCCCCCCCCCCCCCCCCCCCTACGCCAAGATTCAAAATTAATGAAGGTTGCACGTGAAGGTTGATAAATCATTTCATTATTCTTTCTGAAATGTTTCATTTTCTTGCATATTGTTCTTGTGAGTTGCAAACTGATGGAGTTAGATGCTCCCTGCATGTCCAGATTATGCAACGGTATGATGGTGTAGTCTTCCTTAAAATAAAAATACATTCAAGCGCTGTTGACGCAACCACGTGTTGTCACAAGTCAGCCCCTCATACGGCAAGTTTGGTCTTTTTCTAGTACAGTCGTTGGAACGTTCTGCTGATGGTATATTGCCACTACTACTTGTTTTTCAGTACAGTCGTTGGAACGTTCTGCTGATGGTATATTGTCACTACTACTTGTCTTTTTCTAGTACAGTCGTTGGAACGTTCTGCTGATGGTATATTGCCACTACTACTTAGATACGTAATGGATCGGTAGCCATTGATTTCCTTCCTGGAATAACAGGATTCGGTATGGCAGCATGAATTCCGTACAGTAGAGATCAATGTAAGCTACCATATTTCAGGCTTTGCCAGACCATGCGACAAGATAAGCATTTGTTTTCTTTCAATAAAACATCAAGAATTATACAAGTAAAGCCACTATATGGTCAGGATAATATGTCATGTGACATTTACGTAAGTGATATATTATTATATATTAATTTCATATTAATTTCAGGCTTCACTCATGCTTTCATTGTATCTTCTTTCTCGCAATTATAAATTCGCTTAAGATCTACACCCTCCAATGAATGTAACCGAGCTCGTCATTACCGTCCAGTCTGACTTTGAATCGCTGGGCTCATCATACCCATCCGTGGCCAGAGTCACATGTGACGTCATACCCAGTGTGACGTCAGCATCAGCTGGCGCCGCACCGCTGGAGCGGCCGCTCTCCGTCAATGCGGCACGCATGCTTGGCACGTGTACGTCGTCTCTAAGCACATGACCTGTTGGTTGGTTATTCGCTTTACGACACATCGACCGTTGAGTCATGTAGCGTCGCCAATCTCTCACGCCGATTGTTTGTTGTTTGTTTATTGGTTGGTTCACGACACACTTTATGCACATTCACGGCTAATGGCGCCGCCCACACTGTTTCGCCGGTGGGCCGCGGGATTGGGAAATGTCCTTAGTGGCGCTAGAGTCGAACCCAGGACCTTTGGTACCCATAGCCCGACACCTTAACCACTCGGCCATCCCCGCCCCCTCACGCCGATTGGTCGCGGGCGAAGAGTAGCGACAGGTGAGACACGAACCCACAATCTTTCCATTGCGAGACAAGCAGGTTACCCCTAGACCACTCGTCTCCAAGCACGTGACCTGTGGGAAATCGCGTGCAACCACGCCGCACGCAGGTGAGCGGACGTAGGCCCGTTCCACGTTCGCGTGCGTTCCCGCCGATAATCGAACGCGAGTAATGGAGCACAGGCTGGAGGGTTTATTTGCCCATAATTAAGGAACCAGATATATTCATTCAGCTACGTTTACTCGGTTATATAGCACACGATGGCAAGCCACCAGTGCGCCACTCCCACCTCTATATTGTCTGAAAATCACTGAACGTGTGAGCAACACTCGTGGGAGGATGGAGGGTGAGGGGGCGATGGAGGCAGGGCAGATTCCCCTTCCCCATGGGGAAGGTGACGCCCCTCCAGCAGAGAAAGGCTCAGGGAATTTCGAGTGTACCCCACCTGCTCAACGGACGGATGTGTCGGCAAAAGACTTAGGGAAAAGGGCATGCTTAATGAACCCGTTCCGCTCCGCACAGACTGTTCTCCCGAAGGCGCACCTACGAGGAAAAATGACCCTCGCGGAAATTCCTGGATCAGTTCCTGATAGCACATACATGTCACACAGATCCCTTCCTCTCATTACACCAAATCAGCCGACCGCGACCCAATCCGTGGCATAGTGGTCAGTATGCCTGGACGGAAGACGCATGGACGATGGGTTCAAATCTGGAGCGAGGGACTTTTATCAGATATTTACGACGACGCATACGGTGGTAGCGCTAGGTCGCTCGAAAGTAGAGTTCAATCCCACTTTTGTCGCATTGCGTGCCGAACGCGTTCACTAAAACGTGGCACCAACACAGGATATTGGCTATCAATGACTTCCGCTACGATGAATGGTGTGTTTTCATTCAATACATGTTTCTCACGCCAAGTCTTATCGTGTCTCCATTGCCTTGGCAAGGTCCCTGTAATTTACACAGTTGGCGTTTCCAGGTGCGATATACGGGCAGGAGATGGATGACGTAGCGGTAGCTCGGCCGCTATGGCATTGGTCCGTTGGCCGTAAGATGGTGTGCTCGAATCCCACTATTGGCGGGATGATAGTCTTCTTTATCGGGTGGTTCACGACGCACTTTATGCACATTTGCGGCTAATGGCGCCGCCCACACCGTTTCGCCGGTGGCCCGCGGGATTGGAAAATGTCCCGAGCGGCGCTAGTGTCGAACACGGGACCTTTGCTACCCAGAGCCCAACACCTTAACAACTCGGCCATCCCCGCCCCGGATGATCGAGTCTGGCCGCGGCCAATCGCCGTGACAGATTGGCGACGCTATACGGCCTGTGATTAATGAGAACCCGCGTGAATGAGGCATGAAGGAGGGAGAGGGAGGTGAAATGCAGTGAGCACTGCGCAGGGGCGGTGGGGCAGGGATGGATCGTCAGTATCCACTCGGATCAGGAATGGATCGCCAGTGTCCACTCGGATCAGGAATGGATCGCCAGTGTCCACTCTGATCCGGTGTGGATCACCAGTGTCCACTCGGAGCAGGGATGGATCATCAGTGCCCACTCGGATCAGGTGTGGATCACCAATGCCCACTCGGAGCAGGGATGGATCGCCAGTGTCCACTCGGAGCAGGGATGGATCACCAATGCCCACTCGGATCAGGTGTGGATCACCAATGCCCACTCGGAACAGGGATGGATCACCAGCGCCCCTCACACACGCGCACGAGCGTGGTGTTGCCGCTGTCAGTGCAAGATCCAAGGGCGCAACATTAATCGCAAATTTCGTAATCGCGCATTCTTCAGAGAAGTCCCAAAAACCGTTCAGGGAAGTTGAGAAGTTTTCACTAACCCTCCCCCTTAAACAGCGTCAGCTTCCATGCCGTTCTTCCCACTTCTTGAAACGGCCTAACTTCTTGGCAAAACATAAAATGTGAAGTTTGGAGAAATTCACGAGAAGTTTAGCGAAATTAACTGCTGGCGTGATCCCTAAAGATGCACTAGAAACTCCTTAAAGATTCCTTTCAGCGCACGATGAAGGCGCAAACATTGAATAGAGAGCCCCAGAGAGGTGCTTCGGCGAGGACGTTGCATATGAAACAATGTCTAACCAATGAAGATTCCTTTGGCAAAATGTTTTGCTTCGCTCCAGAGGGAAAAATTAAAATATAAGTGACAAATTTATAGTGCACATCACATATTCATGGGTAATTTCTCTGGATGCATGGATGTAGGTAGCAGATTACTGCATCATCAAACAAAACGAACCTTTTTCGGAAACTGATTTTTCTACCGGGACAGAAATCGATCGGAGTGGGTTTTTTCCGTAGCAAATGCAAAGTACCACCGGCTAAAGGAGAGTTTCGTTGAGGAAAGGGCTACGTTAAACCGGCTTATGTGGCGTCCGGTATCAGGCAATCAAGAAAAAGTAGGGGAATACCAGCAAACAAGAGAAGTGGCGTAGGTGTGGGATACATACAAATCATACTATGCATATCACACAGGAAATACAAGACATACATGCATTCACACATTGTACGTGGAAGAACAGTTGGAGGTTCACTGCCCCGGTTCACTGCCCCGGATCCAGCTTCGTTAGCCACCCACGACCTGAAGGCGAAGCGGATGTCCGTCGCCCAGGGCGAGCCGTGGGCGACCGGACACAACCCAGGACCAGGGCGAGCCGTGGGCGACCGGACACAACCCAGGATGTGTTGATGTGTGTTTGAGTTAAATCTGCGTAAAATCACCCGTGCGAAGAAAAGTCAAGCTGCTTGGAAAACCCGGAAGGTAAAAATCGAGTGCAAAATAGGGGTACCCGTTCGTTTTTCCATATGAATCAGTTCCTTCCCATATACTGGAAAACAACCTATAGGTTTGTGTGGCACCATCAGGAGCGGTCCGTGGCACCCAAATGACGTGAGGCGGAAAAAAATCGCCGGATTTCGACCAGTATTTTAGTATTTTATATAAAAAGTACCCATTGTTATTTTATCGTAAGATGAGTATCAACAACTTAACTTGGTACCCCTGGTAACCCCTCAATGGTACCCCATGTAAAAAGTATAAGTTATTAGTGGACAGGGCCAACATCGAGAGGTCACTTGCCATTCAAAAACATACAAAAAGAACACCCCTGGTCTAGACGTATGCGAATTAAAAATGGAAAACAATCCTGAAGACCGGCTGCAGGCTCCGTATCTGCACATGAGTGATACGGGCGTGCTATTCCAGCCGATATAGGTGCCTCCGCCGGTAGCCTAAATATAGTGTTGGCGCCTTTTCCTGGCCGGATGGGTTCCACCTTCCCATGGGGGCACATGCTCTCAGTACCCCTACCCTTGTTTACGCCCCTGCACCGAGTGGGTAGAATTATGTTGCAACAGTTATATCCTACTTGCTCCCACCTCTCCTTCCCGGTCGTGATCTTCAGCTGGCCTGTCTCATCATACTGCTACTACCCGTGGCACCGCGCGATTCCTGGGGCGCTTGACATGAATGCAGTCAGCATGGGTCCGAGCGAAAAATCCTTGTGTTAGGGATAATACGGCTCATATCCGTGGACAAGATTCTTCAAGCTTTCAAATGAACCCGATTTTTTCCATACTCGATGGTATTTAAGATCGGAAATGTCGTGTGGAATACACGGAAGTTTCGCTGGAGCGCCTACGAGACTGAACAATTGTCCAGCCCATGTAACATCACCAATTGCCAAACGATGTTGGAGGGCCCCTGCCTACCCTGCGCTTGTTATGAAACGAAAACTCACTATATGGCGAAATGTGCGAAAGGCTGGCCTCTGCTGACCGGTGATAGAGCTGTTTGGAAGCTAAGACGCAAGTTATGTAAATGTAAATGAACTTCAATTTTCGCCATAATTATGAGTCACCGATGCATATTTGTTTCAAGTTTTTCAAGTTTGGTATTTTCCAGTGGATGAAAGCATCATTTTATGAAAATAACAAACAACAATACTTCACAGCTCTGCTCGGGTGAGGCACCGCCTTAGTGCCTTACATGGGCCGACCGCCGCTGGGCAAGATTATCGCGCAGTGTATTCGTTCGCACCATGCACGTAGGGAATACTTGTCGCACGACAAGAGCACACGCACTTCCGGCATTGTAGGGGCATCCAGAAAAACAGCCGTGATAAAAGGTGGCAGATCAGTGTGGAGCTCTCGCACATAATTGACAGAAACGCAGCAGCTCGGCAGCGTTGTTCAGAATACAGAAGGGAGTGGTGTTGGTTGGTTGGTTATTTGGGTTTAGCGGCGCACCGACTGCGTTGGTCATACAGCGCCAAATGGAGTAAGTGGTGTGGTGTACCGGGTAAAGTAGCGTCTATGCCAGGCACATCATTGTGCAAAATCATTGTTGCTACTTTTCTGATGTCGCTATTCCATTTGTGAGCGTTCTTAATGCACCTCGATTGTCAATCGCGTAAGCATCCACTTTCCAGCTACATTATTTAAATCCAGGACGGCTTTTCTATTAAATTTCGTTGCCGGGCGACGGCAGAAGTAGCACCGCCCTCCATTCTGAGTGCGATTAGTAAACCTGGGCCCAGTTTCATCAAGCTGCATAAGACCGTAATTTGTTTGCAGCAAAGATCAATGATAAGTAATGACAGTCACCTACGCAGCTTATCTCCTTTACTCCTATTTACTTGGAGGTACTTGGAAGAGCCATGGTGTCGTTCTACTAAGGGCTGCAAGCTTGGGGATTTCTGTAATTTGGCAGAACATCACGACGGGCGAGAAAGGAACTGGGTCCAGCTTGGCTGGCGCAATGGATGATGTTGTTGAAGGCGTTGTTGAAAGCGTTGTTGAAGGCGCTGTTGAAGCTGCAGTTCAAGCCGCAGGTGAACGACTGACTTGTTGGCCGTTAGTGGCAAAGCGACAGACCACCTGTGTACACTCCTGAGTGTGATCCGAGAGTTCTGGTCATTTAAGCATTTATTTCGTGTATTAAATAGACTGTTAACGTCGCTGCCGTACCGCTATGTGGATAACTTGCTGTTATCATACCAAAATGTATGTTATTTTCCTAGCAGCACATCTGCTGAATAACGTTATGATATTACCATTTTGTTCCCAGCTGCTATTTGTCCCCTCGCATATCTTCCCAGTACCTTCTCCATGCTTCCCGGTGCATCCCAAGGGGACGAGTAGCTTAGGGGCAAGTTGCTCGTCTCACAATCGAAAGGTTGTGGGTTCGAGTCTCACCTGTCGCTACTCTTCGCCCGCGACCAATCGGCGTGAGAGATTGGCGACGCTACATGACTCAACGGTCGATGTGTCGTAAAAAAAAACAATGGCCGGTGCATCCCAGTACCGTCAACTACTTTATCAGTGCTACCCAGTACTTATCTGTGCCTTCTCAGTACATCCCTGCACTTTTCCAGAACTCCCTAGTACTTCGAATAGACTTGGCAACGGCCGTCAGTGGCAATCCTCCAGAGCCGACAATCTGCCGCCTATTGACTAAGACGGGAACAATCTCATCCAGCGCACCGCACAGTTTACATCAGCATAGCATCCAGCACAATGCCTGTATTGTGACCGCCCCGGTACACATCCACTCCAGGGGGCCGAGTTGAAATCTCGCTTTTTACGATGCCAGTACAGTTGTCGGAGCTGCCAGACGGGACGCACCGTCGCACTTCGAAAGCCGCCGTCGAACGCCCACTTCTGCCATCTTCAATGTGAACTCCCGTTCAAGAACTTCAACAACTCTTGACGACAAACGGAGCTTCCTGACGACGGCAATCGTCCGCCGGAGCTTGCCTTCTCGAGAGTCGCGCGTATGCTCGTCGCTCTGCGGACACTGCACCAAGGCGATCGGGCACTCAATGTTTTCCCATTGCGTAGGCGGCCTGTTCACTCAAAGATGCCCAGACTTTGAGTTCGCTAGGCGGAACCGCCTTGGCTGAGCTGAACTGCCTGAATTCTTGGCCACTCGTCTCGCAATCGACAGGTTGTGGGCTCGAGTCTCACCTGTCGATACTCTTCGCTCGCGACCAATCGGCGTGAGAGATTGGCGACGCTGCCTGACCCAACGGTCGATGTGTCGTAAAACCAATAACCAACCTGAACTCTTGGCTTATGTTAAATAGCTTTGGCACAACTTTGTACCAAAGATATTTGACATCGGCCAACAGTGAGAAGGATGGTAGCGAAGCTAACCACCTGGGACTCACATGCTAGGTAGAACATCTGACTTGGTACCTGGATTTAATATAACCTATTTTGTAAAAGGAGCATGCATGTCATCAGTGCAGATTTTGGAGAGTTGTATTCTTTGATCAGGTGTACTACAATGCAGGGTGTACTAGAAACACGTACAAGCTTTATTGTATTTGGCTTGAGATCAATATCGATCAATATGCAGTCGAAATCTACTAGTCAACGATCGCGAACGTTTCCCGGTTACGATGTGAAACTATGTGTGATGCTCCCAGTGGGGGGGGGGTGGCTGCTAATATTCCTGTACGCATCTTTGGCACGACCGTCGCCTGGGGAGTCCCTGGCGACGCCCCTAAACCGGCATCTCATCCCTCACGCCACGAAATCTCCAAATGTCCCTGAATCGACACCATCGCCTCCCGTACTCGAGACCAGTTCACGGCAGCCGACAACCGTTGGCACTACGACGCGGAGACGGTCCAGAAACCCGCGCCGTGCGACAGAAACCGCGGTACTGAAGTCCCGGAGACGGACCCGAATCGTCTCCGCTGCCACTCCCTCATCTGGGCCGTGCTCTCTAGATCCAGCTGGGCGGGTATGTGCGCGCCTGCTGTCGCGTGTGTAGGCCGCTGTTCAGCTTGAGCACGTCCACGATGGACTGGTTGGTTGGTTGGTTATTGGCTTTACGACACGTCGACCGTTGAGGCATTCAGCGTCGCTAATCTCTCACCCCGATTGGTCGCGGGCGAAGAGTAGCGACAAGTGAGACTCGAGCCCACAACATTCGATTGTGAGACGAGCAATTTACCCCCAGACTACTCCCCCCCCCCCCCGGTTGGACTGGACCCTGACCACTGTAGCCTGGCTAGTTAGCGTGGCCTCCCTGCCTAGGGCTACATCCCTGGTCAGCATGGCCTGCCTGGCTAGCGTGACCTGCCTGGCCAGTTTGGTCTGGCTAGCTAGCGTGACCTGCCTGGCCAGTTTGGCCTGCCTGGCTAGCGTGGTCTAGCTAGCATGGCCTGCCTGACTAGCGTGGTCTGGCTAGCATGGCCTGCCTGACTGGCGTGGTCTGGCTAGCATGGCCTGCCTGACTAGCGTGGTCTGGCTAGCATGGCCTGCCTGACTGGCCTGCCTGACTAGCGTGGTCTGGCTAGCATGGCCTGCCTGACTAGCGTGGTCTGGCTAGCACGTGGTCTGGCTAGCTAGCATGGCCTGCCTGACTAGCGTGGTCTGGCTACATGGCCTGCCTGACTAGCGTGTCTGGCTAGCATGGCCTGCCTGACTAGCATGGCCTGCGTGTGGTCTGGCTAGCATGGCCTGCCTGACTAGCGTGGTCTGGCTAGCTAGCATGGCCTGCCTGACTAGCGTGGTCTGGCTAGCTAGCATGGCCTGCCTGACTAGCGTGGTCTGGCTAGCATGGCCTGCCTGACTAGCGTGGTCTGGCTAGCATGGCCTGCCTGACTAGCGTGGTCTGGCTAGCATGGCCTGCCTGACTAGCGTGGTCTGGCTAGCATGGCCTGCCTGACTAGCGTGGTCTAGCTAGCATGGCCTGCCTGACTAGCGTGGTCTGACTAGCGTGGTCTGGCTGACTAGCGTCGTCTGGCTAGCACTAGCGTGTATGGCCTGCCTGACTAGCGTGGTCTGGCTAGCATGGCCTGCCTGACTGGCGTGGTCTGGCTAGCATGGCCTGCCTGGCTAGCATGGCCTGCCTGACTAGCGTGGTCTGGCTAGCGATGGCCTGCCTGACTAGCGTGGTCTGGCTAGCATGGCCTGCCTGACTGGCTAGCCTGGCCTGCCTGACTAGCGTGGTCTGGCTAGCATGGCCTGCCTGACTAGCGTGGTCTGGCTAGCATGGCCTGCCTGACTAGCTAGCATGGCCTGCCTGACTAGCGTGGTCTGGCTAGCTGGCCTGTACTAGCATGGCCTGCCTGACTGACTAGCGTGGTCTGGCTAGCATGGCCTGCCTGACTAGCGTGGTCTGGCTAGCATGGCCTGCATGGCCTGCCTGACTAGCGTGGTCTGGCTAGCATGGCCTGCCTGACTAGCGTGGTCTGGCTAGCATGGCCTGTGACTAGCGTGGTCTGGCTAGCTAGCATGGCCTCCTGACTGGGTGGTCTGGCTACATGGCCTGCCTGACTAGCGTGGTCTGGCTAGCATGGCCTGCCTGACTAGCGTGGTCTGGCTAGCATGGCCTGCCTGACTAGCGCTCTAGATGGCCTGCCTGACTAGCGTGGTCTGGCTAGCATGGCCTGCCTGACTAGCGTGGTCTGGCTAGCATGGCCTGCCTGACTAGCGTGGTCTGGCTAATGGCCTGCCTGACTACTGGCTACATGGCCTGCCTGACTAGCGTGGTCTGGCTAGCTAGCATGGCCTGCCTGACTAGCGTGGTCTGGCTAGCATGGCCTGCCTGACTAGCGTGGTCTGGCTAGCATGGCATGCCTGCCTGACTAGCGTGGTCTGGCTAGCATAGCATGGGCCTGCCTGACTAGCGTGGTCTGGCTAGCTAGCATGGCCTGCCTGACTAGCGTGGTCTGGCTAGCATGGCCTGCCTGACTAGCGTGGTCTGGCTAGCATGGCTATGGCCTGCCTGACTAGCGTGGTCTGGCTAGCATGGCCTGCCTGACTTCTGTAGCATGACCTGCCTGACTGGCGTGGTCTGGCTAGCATGGCCTGCCTGACTAGCGTGGTCTGGCTAGCATGGCCTGCCTGACTAGCGTGGTCTGGCTAGCATGGCCTGCCTGACTAGCGTGGTCTGGCTAGCATGGCCTGCCTGACTAGCGTGGTCTGGCTAGCATGGCCTGCCTGACTAGCGTGGTCTGGCTAGCATGGCCTGCCTGACTTATGGCCTGCCTGACTAGCGTGGTCTGGCTAGCATGGCCTGCCTGACTAGCGTGGTCTGGCTAAGCATGGCCTGCCTGACTAGGCGTGGTCTGGCTTAGCATGGCCTGCCTGACTAGCGTGGTCTGGCCTAGCATGGCCTGCCTGACTAGCGTGGTCTGGCTAGCTAGCATGCGCCTGACTGGCGTGGTCTGGCTAGCATGGCCTGCCTACTAGCATGGCCTGCCTGACTAGCGTGGTCTGGCTAGCATGGCCTGCCTGACTAGCGTGGTCTGGCTGTAGCATGGCCTGCCTGACTAGTTCTAGCATGGCCTGCCTGACTAGCGTGGTCTGGCTAGCATGGCCTGCCTGACTAGCGTGGTCTGGCTAGCATGGCCTGCCTGACTAGCGTGGTCTGGCTAGCATGGCCTGGCTAGCTAGCATGGCCTGCCTGACTAGCGTGGTCTGGCTAGCATGGCCTGCCTGACTAGCGTGGTCTGGCTAGCATGGCCTGCCTGACTAGCGTGGTCTGGCTAGCATGGCCTGCCTGACTAGCGTGGTCTGGCTAGCATGGCCTGCCTGACTAGCGTGGTCTGGCTAGCATGGCCTGCCTGACTGGCCTGCCTGACTAGCGTGGTCTGGCTAGCATGGCCTGCCTGACTAGCGTGGTCTGGCTACTGCCGCTGCCATCTGTCTCCATGCCTGCCTGACTACCGCCTGCATGGTCTGGCTAGCATGGCCTGCCTGGCTACCGCCTGCCAATCTGTCTCCAGCCTGCCTGGCTACCGCCTGCCAATCTGTCTCCAGCCTGGCTGGCTACCGCCTGCCGATCTGTCTCCAGCCTGCCTGGCTACCGCCTGCCAATCTGTCTCCAGCCTGCCTGGCTACCGCCTGCCGATCTGTCTCCAGCCTGCCTGGCTACCGCCTGCCGATCTGTCTCCAGCCTGCCTGGCTACCGCCTGCCAATCTGTCTCCAGCCTGCCTGGCTACCGCCTGCCAATCTGTCTCCAGCCTGCCTGGCTACCGCCTGCCAATCTGTCTCCAGCCTGCCTGGCTACCGCCTGCCGATCTGTTTCCAGCCTGCCTGGCTACCGCCTGCCGATCTGTCTCCAGCCTGCCTGGCTACCGCCTGCCGATCTGTCTCCAGCCTGCCTGGCACCGAGCCGACGCCGCCACCACGCGGCGAGGAAGGAAGTGGGCGAGGCAGGACATCATGACAGGGGCAGGAAGAGGTGAGATGGAAGAGCTTTTGTGAAGGCGAAATATATGGAGATGGGGATAAGGGAGGGGGAGAGATAGAGAGCGAGAGAGAGAGAAGAAAGGAGGAATGTGGGAGAGTGAATAAAAAGGGAAGTGGAAGAGAGGCAGCTAACGTTTTTGGGAGACTTGCGGTGAGAAGCAGCAAGCGTTGTGGCGGAACCTCACACAGGCTGGCCACTCAGAGGGCCGTTTTAGGCGACAGCAGGACCTGGCGACCAGGACCTGACGACCATGACCTGGCGACCATGACCTGGCGACCATGACCTGGCGACCATGACCTGGACCATGACCTGGCGACCATGACCCGGCGACCACCCACACACCAGACCGGCGACCATGACCTGGCGACCATGACCTGGCGACCATGACCTGGCGACCAGGACCTGGCGACCATGACCTGGCAACCATGACCTGGCGACCATGACCTGCGACCATGACCTGGCGACCATGACCTGGCGACCGACACGGCACCCAGAGACGAGACACCATTCATCAGCGCGCCACGTAAGATGAGTCCGTCCCGCCAATGGTAGCCGACCAGCCGCTCTTCGTTCGGCCAACTTTGGCGCGGAACGTCGGACGCCCCCCCCCCCCTGCCCCCTCCCGCCGTGCTGCCAACGCTGGGACGAGGCGGCGAACTTGGTTCTCCTCCGACTCCCTGGCGCGCCAGACATCGTCTAGATTGAACCAATCATGGTAATACGGACGGAACTCGTGGCAAATGCAGTTAGAGCCAAAAATACCCGGACAGAGGCAGGGGATAGAGCAGAAAAGAAACAGCAAAAAGGAGAAAATATGTGCAGGAAGGAGGGAGGGAAAGATGGGGGAGACGGATGGAGAAGATGTACCGATAGTGAGAAAGTGAGAGAACGAGAGAGTGAGAGAGCAAAAGAGCGAGGGAGCAAAAGACAGAGAGAAAGAGAGAAAAGAGAGAAAGAGAGAAAGAGAGAGAGAGAGAAAGAGAGAAGAGAGAGAGAGAGAGAGAGAGAGACAGAGAGAGAGAGAGAGAGAGAGAGAGAGAGAGAGAGAGAGAGAGAGAGAGAGAGAGAGAGAGAGAGAGAGAGAGAGAGAGAGAGAGAGAGAGAGAGAGAGAAAGAGACAGAGATAAAGATAGACAGACAGACAGACAGAGCGGGGAATACGAATGGGATCACAAAGTATACAAATCAAGCGGCCAAAGCGTGGAAAATTTTATACGTCTTTCACCTTTCACCATTGTTAACCGCCAATTACTACTGCACGAGTTGAGACCGTCACTTGACATCGCTGGCCTACAGCTAGCTCCACTCGTACTTTACAGAATGCTTCCAGCGCTTAGTGCCCCGAGGCACTAAGTCTGATTGGGTTCCAACGTTTTCCGGAGTCACAGAGGTCAAGATTCCGGACTTCCTGCTCTTTACCTGATTTGTTACTGGCGTTCCTAACCACAAACAAACCGACTGTCTTATCTGTGCCGATGGCTGTGAAAGACATCCCAGAATCCAATCTCAAAGTTACGCCGATTCTCCTCCGACGGATCTGGGTAGCCTCTGTCAGTGGTCCCATATATCGAATGGAGTGGCTAAAACTCAACCTATCAAAGTGCAAACCCATTTCCTTCGCATGGGTCTCCATCACCTTGTTGACACTTCCTACATCTTGGACGGCCGCCTGCCGGGACACCGTCATCGCGTGCACGACCTGGGTGTTACCTCGAATGCCAACTTCTCACTTGCCTAACAAATCGACGCCATGGTTTCGAATGGGAACAGGGGGTCTGGCTTCTCATGCGAAGCATGCAGATGCCAGCATGCCCGAACAATTCAAATTCAACCACCTCATGTCCGATCCACCATTCAGTATGCCATCAGTGCTATTCGGAGCGATGCTGCCGTGGCCAATCTTGTGCGCCTTGACCCTGACCGCCTGCATTAAACAGCATCCTTATAAATAGCCCGAAAATGAACCCCCAGCGGTTTACACTTGACGTCATCCGTGACGTATACGCGCCCGTATTGACGTCATTTACGCCCAAATTCAAGGAATATGGCAGCGTTCTTCCAGAATCGCCATAGGCTCTCCGATATGTTTGCTGTGGATGTTATCGTTTCTGTCTCTGACAGTCTTGTGGAGGAGTGGGAGGATGGCTTGTGGGGGGGGGCGAAGTTCCTCGACCGGGCGGAAGATTAGCCCACCGTCGGTGGGTTGTGAGTACTCGGTGGGCGGCCCGGCCGGGTGGAGGTTGAGCCTGACGGAAATGACGCAGCGAGAGTCTCACGTGCACAGAGTGCTCAATTTCTGCTGTCCAATCTAACCGGAGACACGGCTGACCGAAACTTGGCGAAACGGGTGTGAAGCTTTGTGTCAAATCGCTTTGAGTAGAATTAGACCTTGGAAATATAGGGCATGGCTCAGGAACACAAAAAGAATATAGCCCTGATACGATGGACACATTCGTCTCCTGTGCTGTCTTCTTCTGAAGAACGGGGGTTGATGCAGGCGTATCGATAATACAAAAAGTCTCTATAAATGACACCACCAAATATCGCCATCCTGATGCCAATTCAGCGCGCGGCGACTCACAAATGAGCATTGCTTATGCTGCGCCTCGCGGGAAATAGCACAACAGGGTATTAATCACTATCTGGCCAGCACTGCTTGGCAGGCAGACTGCCTCCCCTCCTCCTCTCCCTCCCTCCCTCGCTCTCTCCATCTCTCCCCACCCCCTCTCTCCCCCACCCCCTCTCTCCCCCACCCCCCTCCCCCACCCCCCCCCCCACCCCCCCCCTCTCTCTCCCCCCTCTCTCTTTCTCTCTCTCTCTCTCTCTCCCTCCCTCTCTCTCTCTCTCTCACCCTCTCTCTCTCTTTCTCTCTCTCCCTCTCTCTTTCTCTCTCACCCTCTCTCTCTTTCTCTCTCTCCCTCTCTTTCTCTCGATATGTCCCCAATGGCTAGGCAACGTGCGGTCAATGACTTTGCAACATACTGCTAATTGTTAGGCAGCACGCGGCTAATGGTTAGGCAATGTGTGGTGTCAATGGTTAGGCAATGTGTGGTCGATGGTTAGGCACATTTGACGCCAATGGGTATACAATATGAGGCGACTGCCTGGGTAATATACTAATGGTCAATGGTTAGGCAGCGTGTTGCTAATGGTTAGGCAATGTGTGGTGGTCAATGGTTAGGCAATGTGTGGTCGATGGTTAGGCAACATGATGCCAATGGCTGGACAATATACAATATACAGTCAATGGTTAGGTAATGTGACGCCAATGGGTAGACAATATGAGGCGATTGGCTGGGCAATATATTAACGGTCAGTTGTTAGGCAACATGTGGCTAATGGTTAGGCAATGTGTGGCGGCCAATGGTTAGGCAATATGCAGCCGATGGTTGGGCAACATGACGCCAATATCTCGGCAATATACTGCCAATGGTTAGGTAATGCGACGCCAATGGGTAGGCGATATGAGGCGATTGGGCTGGGCAGTACACTCATTGTCAATGGTAAATGGTTAGGAAGTGTGTGGCTAATGGTCATGCAATTTGTGGCCAATTGTCAGACATTTGGCGGTGCCCACCCTCTGATAAACGGCTGGTTATCAGAGTACCATCAAACAGCTGGCACCCGTTTGATGACAGCAAACTTGGGGTGAGATAACACATCAGCAAATACTGAATATTGGCGACACAATTTGAGTTGGATTGGACAGCGCCGGTCCGAACTGCTCTCGGTGCAGTCGTTCGCGCACAGCCCGTGGCGTACAGCGAGCAGCGGCACGCCTGGAACTGAGATGAGGTCATGGGGTCAGTCGGCAGCACATGAGCGGGAGGTGTGGTCGGGATATGGCGGGAGGTGTGGTCGGGATATGGCGGGAGGTGTGGTCGGGATATGGCGGGAGGTGTGGTCGGGATATGGCGGGAGGTGTGGTCGGGGTATGGCGGAGGTGTGTTCGGGATATTGCGGGAGATGTGGCCGGGGTATGGCGGAAAGTGTGGTCGGGATATGGCGGGAGGTGTGGTCGGGATATTGCGGGAGGTGTGGTCAGGATATGGCGGGGGTGTAGCTTGTAGAATCTGGTGGGAATAGAGATTATGATATAATAGAATAGAATAGAATAAGACAAAACAGATAGAATGATAAATTGAGCGAGCACAAATGAAGATGGCCAAGTGTAATAATGTTCTGGACCGTCAAGCTGTACTGCAATGTATTTATATATATATATATATATATATATATATATATATATATATATATATATATATATATATATATATATATATATATATATATATATATATATATATATATATATATATATATATATATATATATATATAAATATGAGCCTTTCGCAAAGTGAGTACCAGTGAAATACATCAGCATAAAGATGCCTCATCATTCATTTCATCATCAGCTTACATTATTTCTCCGCGGGCACGCAGTAATACTGGCACTGTGGGCGGCGAATTATTTCAACAATAGCTCTTGTCTATCAGCAGCCGCTGTGGGTTTGTTTGTTTATTGGTTGGTTCACGACACACTTTATGCACATTCACGGCTAGTGGCGCCGCCCACACTGTTTCGCCGGTGGGCCGCGGGATTCGGAAATGTCCTGAGTGGCGCTAAAGTCGAACCCGGGACCTTTGGTACCCATAGCCCGACACCTTAACCACTCGGCCATCCCCCCCCGCTGTGGGTTTCGATCAATGCCGATGAAGTACGTTGAACGCCCACGCAATATATGACGAATCACCGTACCTGCATGATTTTCGTCGACATGATCGATGATTATGAGAGCTTGAGATCGTCCAGAAGGGCGCTAATGAAGCACTGCGCCATGAGCATGTCTACGTAATTCGGGAGGGGAGAAGTTGGCGTTGGCGAAAATGTGTTATCAAGCAGGCGACAAATTTAGTCTTCTCGATTGATTGTTTGCAGGGAACTGCGATGCCTGGAGAAACGCGACGTCGCGGGTTTGGGATCGAGGAGCGGGAGCGTTTTATATCGACTTCTCGCGCAAGGTCATAAAGGCTCTGCAAAACTTCAGAATTCCTGAATAACTCAGCTTCAGCTCGGGCCACTTGTTGCGTGCCAATAACATTCGCCTACGTGGCACAACTGCCCCATCATTTTCCGTGAGCGCCGCATTTCGCCATCGATCCGGCCCGGACGCGGCCGGCGCAGACACGCCTACTGCGGCGTCGCCTCTCTCACCACCGAGCACGCGGCGCGCCTGATCCTCACGGCGAAACGAGCGCTGATGGCCCCGGTGGCCGCCGGGGCGCGCGACGGCAGATCAGCGCTCGTTCCGCGCGCGAGCCCCGGCTCGTTTCGCGCGCGCGAGCTCCCGCTCGGCGGGCGTATCGACCGGCCGCGCCGGCCACCTGCAGTACCTGCCGGCCGGGAGCCCAGTGACCCGGCCGCGGGTCAGCCGGCCGCCCGGTGCACGGCGCACTGCCGCCCCCCCCCCCCCCCCCCCCCAGGTACTCTTCATCATCGCCCACCCGGTGCGCCGCCCCGGCAGGTCCGCAGGGGACCTGGAGAGTGGCGGTGAGACGTAGTTTGGCTCCGGCTCGGAGCGAGCTGGCGGATTCATTCCCAGGCAGACCAGGGACTCCGATGTTCGTGTGTCCTGTGCAATCGCACACTGGTTTCGACAAACCAAAACCTCCTCTGCCAATAAAGGCAGTGTGTCGGTGGTAGGGCGCGTGCTTTAATGTAAGTGGCGTCAATGCTGTGAGCAGCATCTGCCGAGCTGCGCAGAGGGGCCTAACAAATCTGCAATATAGGAACATACAGCAAATAATCCCTCTCCTCACCCTACACCTGACCCTCACGAACCCATATGTATGATACTGTAATACGCAATAAAGAACATTAGCTTTGGTGTCATAATCCACTTACCCCAGCCCACACGGGGAACATGTGCAGAAGTGAGGATGCAGAGGTGAGGGTGCAGAGGTGAAGGTGCAGAGGTGAGGGTGCAAGAAGAAGACGTAGAGGTGATGTCGCAGAAGTGAAGGTACAGCGGTGGGCGTGCGGAAGTGAAGATCCAGAAGTGATGGTGCAGAGGTGATGGTGCAGAGATGAGGGTGCAGATGTGAGGGTGCAGACGTGATGCTGCAGAGGTGAGGGTACAAAGAGAAAGCGTAGCGCTGCACAACACCTGTGTGAGAATGACTCGGGTGCATCGTCATGCTTTGTTTCCGGCCAATAACAGCGCTGACTGAGTGCTGTTTTGGTTTGTTTCAAGCGTTGAACCGGCGCCTGGGGGCTTACGCTGAAAGGACCTGTTGCGCTCTAAGTGGAGCATTTGTATTCAGGCCTCGCCAGTATGGAGAGTTGACGCAGCATTCGCAAGGAGTTGATGACATTCTCCGCGATGATAAACTGATTCAGCTTGGGTCGTGCATAAACAATGGAGCATGCTTTCGACCACGTTTGGTAAATACGTCC
Source organism: Imbricaverruca yamaguchii (assembly GCA_034440575.1). Lineage (NCBI taxonomy): Eukaryota > Metazoa > Arthropoda > Thecostraca > Neoverrucidae > Imbricaverruca > Imbricaverruca yamaguchii. The sequence goes on along the minus strand of JAOTOL010001583.1, from coordinate 1,727,452 downwards.
AAGGTGATGCTGGGTTGCGGAGGTGCCACGTCTCAAAAGGAACAACAGCCGAGCGTGTGTACAGAAGCCGCGAATGGTTTGTGGGTAATCATCACATAATAAGCACGAATAGGTGATGCTTGGTGTCTCAGGTTAATTATCGGCGTTTGGGGATAATCGTCGATTATTACCACGCTAATTGATTACATTATCCCATAGGTCATTCATCGATCAAAGGCCATTTGGTGTGTTTCCCTTCGTTGACCACAATACAATTGTTTGTGGGGCTTGTGGATATTCCCAAGGTTGCGGTTTAAAAAAAATATCCAGGTTATTCCGAGTTTCGAGTTGGGATTCAGTACTCGTTGTTACCGCGCAGTGCACACAGGTACGGTTTGGAGGAAGAATATCAAATGTACCATCGGTGACATGCTTAGGTGGTTAAGGACTGATGATGGGGACTGAAGATGACTGAAGACTGATGATTAAGGGCTGAAGAACTGACTGATGCTTTGGCCGACATAAGCGCAGCACCTTCGCGCATATTACAACACATGTGTAGATGTGACACATTTGTACATGTGATCATGGGTGGAAGGTTGTGTTTTAGAGATGCATGTGCATCCTGACGTCGGCCCAGCATACTTGAAGCTTAACGTGGAATCCTGTGAGAAAGCACGCCTGAAAGTGTTCACGGTATCAATGGAAAATATCCCTGAAAATATATGCAGATCTCCACCAATCAAGAACCCTATAAAAAAACACTGCTGAAAGTTTCTCGGACCTGTGTTGCAACCAATGCATAGCATTCCTGAAAATGCATCCAATTTTCCACCAATCAAGAACCCCATGGAAAGGCACTCCTGAAAGTTTGTAGGGCATGTTGCAATCAATGGAAAGCATCCCTGAAAATGTATCAAATTTTCCAGCAATGGACACGATCGCAGAACACAGGAACAAGCTAGTAATGCATTTCAGTGCACATCATGTCTAATGTAGTCACGCTTAGCATTGAACGGATGCGTCCCGAGCGTTAGGAGGATGCTATGCATACGTCACCTGAAAATATGTCTGTCATCCAACATTTAACACGTAACTAGTTGCGAGAAGTTGTCGCAATAACACGTTCATCTTTTTGTTTCGCTGACACGCTCTGTTGGAAACGTAGGGAGGTGCAATAATCATCCGACCTTACTGGGAATATTATTACAATGCTGTGCAGCATGTACGATAATACAATGTAGTGCAATGCACAACGCAATGCCTGGCTCCTCTAGTGGCATGGCGCGGAAAGTTATCGCGCCAAGCTGAACTTGTTCTTGAATTCTGACCCTATCGCCATACCATACAACTCATTGATAATTGCATCTCAAGACATATCTGCATCAACGAAAAAAAACGTTTTGACATCACCTATCGCCCACCGTAAGCACCCAGATATGAGATAAAATTCCTCCTTCAACCATGAGATGATAACAGGTCACATTTCGGGCTGGAAATGACCAAGGTAGCCGGCCCGCCCTGAGGCACCATTGCACCACCATCGCCACCACCTGATCTGCGATTTTCTATCCAGCCTGGCCACTGGAAGACAGAGCATACATCATGGTGTCGTTAGGTCGACTCGCGTGACATCGCGCTGGTTATGGTGTCGCGTCTCCGTCACAATTATGACTGGTGTAGCATCGAGGCGACAACCACTTGGCTCCCGAGGGACATCTGGTGAAGTGGCGACAACCACCTGGCCCGTGAGGGACGTCTGGTGGAGTGGTGACAACCACCTGGCTCGTGAGGGACGTCTGGTGGAGTGGTGACAACCACCTGGCTCGTGAGGGACGTCTGGTGGAGTGGTGACAACCACCTGGCCCGTGAGGGACGTCTGGTGGAGTGGCGACAACCACCTGGCCCGTGAGGGACGTCTGGTGGAGTGGCGACAACCACCTGGCCCGTGAGGGACGTCTGGTGGAGTGGTGACAACCACCTGGCCCGTGAGGGACGTCTGGTGGAGTGGCGACAACCACTTGGCCCGTGAGGGACGTCTGGTGGAGTGGTGACAGCCACCTGGCTCGTGAGGGACGTCTGGTGAGGCGCAATGTCTGGTGTAGCATAGATGCGATAACCATCCGGCTCGCGAAGGACGTCTGGTGGAGTAGTGACAATCACCCATCTGGCGAAATCCATTCCGTGGACGAGGAATAAGAGCACTGTACCGTGGGCGGTAACCGCCAGCTGCTTCTCTGTGGGGGGGGTGACCTATCACCTCTGCTGCGTATCTGTGTAGTAAGGATTTTGGCATGTACGGAAGTTGGACATGGAGCCCTGTACCAGTGCTAAAAGTTGCATCTCAAATTGGATGGGAGGGGATAGAAATTGAGCGACATATAATTGTGACCTCCCGACCACATATAAACACACACTATCCAATCCTGATCATGTTAGCTTCGTAAGTCGAAAGTAAGAGCGCTGTCATTCGGTAGTATTTTGTGCATGGGTGTTCACATTCTGGATTTTATCCCAGACACCATCCAGTCATCCATATAACTTAAAAGCAGGTGTGGTCCTTCGACCATTCCGTCACTTCTAGTAAAGCATGCTACCAGATAGCATTATTACTAGACGGCAACCACTTCGCCACTGTCGGACTACCAGAGTCGGCGTCGCCTCAGGGTGCGTGTGGAACGGGCAGAGCCAGCATCGTCTCAGCGTACTTGTCGGACTGGCAGGGTCAACCTCGCCTCAGGGTATGTGTCGGACGGGTAAGGTCGGCATCGCCTCAGGGTATGTGTCGGACGTGTCGCATCCCCAGGGTATGTGTCGGACTGGGGGTCAACCTCGCCTCGAAGTATATGTCGGACGTGTAGTCGGCATCGCCTCAAAAGGGTATGTGTCGGACGGTAAGATCGGCATCGCCTCAAAGTATGTGTCGGACGGGTAATCGGCATCGCCTCAGGGTATGTGTCGGACGGGTAAGGTCGGCATCGCCCAGGCGCGCACCCAGGATTTGTTGCCATGGGGGGGGGCGGACGAAAGGGCACTTAGGCGGTCCCAAAACTTGACCAGCCCATAGGACGATTTCGAATGGGCACAGAGGAATGTCATTTTTAGGCCAAAAGGGCAATTTTGGGCCCAAAGGGCACCTTTGGCACAGGTGGGGCACATAAGGCAGGTGATTTTTGGGCTAAATTTGGACATTCCGGCCAAGAGGGCACTTTTCGGTCAAAAGGGCACTTTTGGCCAAAAGGACACTTTGGTCTCATGGGGGGCCGGGCCCCCTGCCCCCCCCCCCTCCGGTGCGCTACTGGCATCGCCTCAGGGTATGTGTCGGACAGGCAGGGTCGGCATCGTCTCATAGTGCTTGTCAGACCGGTAAGGTCGACATCGCTTCAGGGTATGTGTCGGACGGATAAGGTCGACATCGCCTCAGGGATTTGTGGCAGGCGGGCGTGTCTGTATCGTCCCAGGGCACGCGACATGAATCAAACCGCCACACCAAGTACCGGCCGGGTTGGCCAACATCAACTGTGGGCCGATCCCCGGCACCCTCCCAGAGACGGGCGGGTGCGGCTGCTGACCTAGGTCACGTGCTCATGGCGGCCGGTGGTGCGGCGACGAGCCACTCCGCTGGTGCTTCGCTTCCTGGCGGCCAACATCAAACGCGGCATATTAGTGCAGCGCTGCCAAAGAAAACGGGAACTCCAATAACGTGGGACCTGCAAAGTAAGGTTCTTCATGTGGTATGAATATTATATTATATTTACGTATATATGTATATTATATACATATATATATATATAAATATATATATATATATATATATATATATATATATATATATATATATATATATATATATATACATATATATATATATATATATATATATATATATATATATATATATATATATATATATGTATGTATGTATGTATGTGCATGTATATGTGTGTATATGATTATACATGTAAGGTATCCGGGTTCATCGCATAGATGAAGCAACTTTAGATGAATGCAGCAGCAAGCAATCATTTCCCACCGATCGAAGAAGGCCGAGACTGATGAATTGGTGCAGTCCGGCGAGCATATATATATGCGTTTACTGAGAAACCCCGGAAAAAGGACTGTAAGAGGGAAAGCCTGAATTCAAGGTCAATTATTTTCATGCAACGCCATAGATACGATGTTGCATTCTTCTGACAGATGATCTTCCGATCTTCCGGGACCCATCGACACAGTGCTGGTCCACAGGGGAGCCCTGCTGCCAAATGCTGCCAAATGCTGTCACAGACCTCCGCTGGCCAGTCCTCACACTGACGGATAGTGACGGACGCCTGGGAGGAAGCAGCGATAGCCACAGCAGCTGGCACACACGAAGGCTCCCATACACATTGGGCGCGGAACACCATTCTGGCCTCGTGGCGCCGCCACGATTATTCGCCATGATGTTCTATTGAACCTCCGTGGGCGAGGGGGCTTGGGCCGCTTCCAGTGGTCGGGGCAGGGTCTACTTTAACACGTTAGCTGGGGGAGAGGATACCCCCAGTCATGGCTGCACCCTCATTCTCTGCCCCGTCATGGCCGTGCCCGCCCTCAGCCTTTCTCATTGCTTTAGCATAACTGGTGGGCCGACTTGTGGTCAGCTCGGATGGAGGTTTCAGATGTTCAAGGAAGCGCGGCCGCTGGCCAAAATTCCTGACACCAACCTTTGATGAAGAGTCTGGCATACTTGGCCGGCTCTGAGCAAGAGTTCTATCTAGCTTTGCTCTTCCCTGAATAGCACCAATGAGAGTCGTCCCTGTCCCCTCCCCGGATAAGTACTGGTGCCTGCTTAATCCCCCCTAATTTGCGACGCCTGAACCTCACCCTGCCTGGGGTTCTGCAAACAGCTCCAGACACAACAATATGGTTAAGAAGTGCTGATATCTCACTTATCATCAAGCTCTTTTTCATATGGTGCAACTTTGTGTGCTTTACGCACAACATTCGTCTCGCAATTGTGACCAGTTCTGCTTACGTATTCTAGGTGTGTTGGTAAGAAACGGTTCCCCTTTAAGATAATGCTCAATTTTTAGTCCATTAAATAGCCTCTTGAAATGTCTAGATGGCTGCGATTAGGTTTGCACAGATGGTATTCTTCCCGGCGAATTTATGCCACAAAAGCAGTCCTAAAATGATCCGTGCTAAGTGCTAAGAGTGATTTTCAGTCACCCGTTTCGTTTTTGGGTGCATTCCTACTTTGACTGGACAGCCTCCGCCACGAAGACATGGGCAGCCGGCAATAACTCGTAGTAGCCTTTGATTAAGCAATCTCATTAACCCGCTATTGCCTTGGAATTCTGGCGTGAGGCCCTTCGCTGCCTGGAGTGGGATATTGCCGCAGCTTCCAGGGTATATTTGGAACTATCTAATCAGCCTGGATAATTGAAACGTCAGTGTGTCCATCCGTGTCATGCAACTACGGAGCTACGTTCCTTTGAAAAGTTAGGACGCTGTCCATGATCAAAACTCGAATCATGGCGTACTTTGATGGTGGTTCCCTGTGAACAGGAGGCCATAATTTGGTTATGACAGCGCATGTTATGGGCAGATTAAGCAGCCAGACATCGCACCACCAAAGTTTCCATGTCATAGCCATCAAGAAAGCTATAACTTATGATAACCTAGTCAGTAAAACAAGCAAACCGGCGTATCGCAATAGTGCCAGCATGCAAAGCAAATGCATCATGCAAGCATCGACAAAACCAAACACGCACTGGTGGTCAAATTGCGTGAGATTTATTCGCTTCCTATTGTGTATTTTCTATCAATGCTATCCGAGCGTGAAAAAGAGTCCCTTTTTCACGGCGCCCAATCTGTGCTTACCAAAGCTTGCTGCGAACCCCTCGAACTCGCCAGCTGACTGGGTCGGTAACGCCCCGGGACTAACCAGCTGACTGGGTCGGTAACGCCCCGGGGCTTATCAGCTGACTTGGTCGGTAACGCCCCAGGGCCTATCAGCTGACTATGTCGGTAACGCCCCTGGGTCTTATCAGCTGACTGGTTGGTAACGCCCCGGGGCTTATCAGCTGACTGGGTCGGTAACGCCCCGGGGCTTATCAGCTGACTGGGTCTGTAACACCCCGGGGCTTATCACCTGACTGGGTCGATAACGCCCCGGGGTTTATCAGCTGACTTGGTCTGTAACGCCCCGGGGGACTAACCAGCTGACTGGGTTGGTAACGCCCCGGGGGCTTATCAGCTGACTGGGTCGGTAACGCCCCGGGGGCATATCAGCTGACTGGTCGGTAACGCCCCGGGCTGACTGGGTCGCTGACGCCCCGGGGCTTATCAGCTGACTTGTGTCGGTAACGCCCCGGGGGACTAGCCAGCTGATTGGGCCGGTAACGCCCCGGGGCTCGGGTTGGCCGTCGCCAGCAGGCGCCAGCGCTTGCGCTCTGCCGGCCAGGCGCCTCTCCCTCCACATCATCGGCACACTCCCCAACCAGTCATTCGACTCGGCGCTGGAGCCGGCCACCGGTGCCGACCACAGCCCCGCTCTGCTGGACGAGCAGCGCCCACAGGTCGCCCCACTCTATCGGCGGAGCTACGGCGACGGGGCGGGGTGGCGGGGGCGGGGTGGCGGGGTGGCCGAGTGGTTTGGCTCTGGGTGCCAAAGGTTCCGGGCTCGACACTAGCGCCGCTCAGGACATTTCCCAATCCCGCGGCCCACCGGCGAAGCAGTGTGGGCGGCGTCATTAGCCGTGAATGTGCATGAAGTGCGTCGTGAACCACCCAATAAACAGACAGAGCTGCGGCGGTGGCGGGTTGATCAAATCCGTCATGTTAAACGGAACACGAAATAGTCCGGGCCTCCGCTGTTTTCTGTCTGTGTTGTTAGCACACGACCTAGTTCACACGATCGGGGCCGCGGTAGCTCAGTTGGTAGAGCGTCGGACTCTTGATCGCAAGATTGTGTGTTCGAATCTCACAACCGACGGCATTTACCGAGTCCACCCGCGACCAATCGGCGTGAGAGGTTGGCGACGCTATGTGACCTAGCGGTTGAATGCGTCGTAAAGGAATCCAAGGTTCTTCTTCTTCTTATCGTTCTCACGGTCGATCCGACACGACATCGCTTATCAAACGCAATTAATGTTGTCCTACAGCGCTCAAGCCCTGCCTTCTTCACTTATGTTTATTTCCTCTCATTATGCTTTGGGTTTGCCAACTGACCTACAATAGCTACACTTACGTATCAGTTGTGCAATATTGATCCAGACAGGTTAGCTGGGACCTTAGTCCACGTTTGTATGTAGATAGCGCTGTGTCACGTCAACTATAGTGGCATGATGTTCAGCTATAATGGCCGTGTACTTATCTATAGTGACAGGGTGTTAACTATAGTGGTCGTTTGTCTAGCTATAGTGGTCGTGTGTTTAGCTATAGTGGTTGTGTGTTTAGCTATAGTGGTCGTGTGTTTAGCTATAGTGGTTGTGTGATTAGCTATAGTGGTCGTGTGTTGAACTATAGTAGTCGTGCGCTTTCCACTATAGCTAAATAATGACCGCACATTTAGCTATAGTGATCGAGTTCTTAACAAAAGTGGTCGCATGTTTAACTATAGTGGCCGGGTGCTTGGCTATGGTGACCGGGTGCTTAGCTATAGTGAGCGGGTGTTTAGCTATAGTGATTGGGTGCTTAGCTATGGCGATGGCCGGTTCCCAGACAGTTAATATCGGTCGCCAAACAGTCGCGGTCCGACTGACACATTAGTGAGAGCTGCAGCATGTGTCCGTGCCGTAAGTCCGAGCGGCACATCAGGTAAATATGTGCCTTTGCATAATCAATGCAGACTACTCCTAGCCTCATTTCAGGCAACCATAGCTCCCTCTCATCAGTTCCCTGGAAGCTCCAGGTGGGAAGCGTGACAAGCCCAATTGTATTCGATTATTTCCTGTCCCATCAGAAAGAAAAGTGTAATTTCATTGTGACAAGAGCCCAAACATACGAACACGTGTGCGGTGACCTTCCCTACATAGCTTTAGGTCATTATGATGCCTTTGCAGATGGTAGATACCGATCCAAAACTGTACGTGTATGTCGTATTTTATGGAAATCAGCAATATGAAGTGCACATGCCGGAAGTTGAAGACAGTGTAGCCTTGACCATTTACGAAGGTGGCCGCATGCCCAATGTAAATGGTCAATATTGCAAAGCGTGTTACTATTTTCCTTCAATCTGATGATCTTATATTATTGCATAAATTATTCCAGTGTTTTCGTACATTATTACCATGCGTGACTCAACGATTGGGCGTTGAGACAAAACGGTTAGAAGGCTTCCAATATTCTCAATGATTGCTTTGTCTAGCCATAATGTCAACCAGGCGAGACAGCCCATAATCTTCAGAAGTAAATTGGTATGCCCTTGAGAGTCCCAAGTTCCAGGGCTATTGTTTGACGTCTAAATCGGGCCAAGCTATCGACTAGATGCTGAGATAACTTGGTAATAAGGCGCTACTTTCGAACATTCCAATTCCTTTCATTTAGCATGACCTTTGGTGCTCCCTGTGCTCCCCAAGGTGATCAGCTGGGTCCCCTATGATTATGTATACCTCCAATACCATACCACAAACCACCTACATACCTCTGATACCATACCACAAACCACCTGTATACCCCCGATACCACAAACCACCCGCATACCTCCGATACCATACCACAAACCACCTGCATACCCCGATACCATACCACAAACCACCTGCTTACCTCCGATACCATACCACAAACCACCCGCATACCCCCGATACCATACCACAAACCACCTGTATACCTCCGATACCATACCACAAACCACCCGCATATCCCCGATACCATACCACAAACCACCTGTATACCTCCGATACCATACCACAAACCACCTACATACCTCCGATACCATACCACAAACCACCTGTATACCCCCGATACCATACCACAAACCACCTACATACCTCCGATACCATACCACAAACCACCTGCATACCCCCGATACCATACCACAAACCACCTGCATACCCCCGATACCATACCACAAACCACCTGTATACCCCCGATACCATACCACAAACCACCTACATACCTCTGATACCATACCACAAACCACATGAATACCTCATATACCATACCATAAACCACCTTTATACCTCCGATACCATACCACAAACCACCCACATATCCTCGATATCATACCATGAACCACCTTTATACCCCGATACCATACCACAAACCACCTTTATACCCCCGATACCATACCACAAACCACCCGCATACCCCCGATACCATACCACAAACCACCTGTATACCTCCGATACCATACCACAAACCACCCGCATATCCCCGATATCATACCATAAACCACCTGTATACCCCCGATACCATACCACAAACCACCCACCTACCCCCGATACCATACCATAAACCACCTTTATACCTCCGATACCTTACCACAAACCACCCGCATACCCCCGATACCACACCACAAGCCACCTGTATACCTCCGATACTATGCAACAAACCACCAGCATACCCTAGATACCATACCACAAACCACCTGTATACCTCCGATACCGTACCATAAACCACCTTTACACCTCCGATACCATACCACAAACCACCCACATATCCCCGATATCATACCATAAACCACCTTTGTACCCCCGATACCATACCACAAACCACCCACATATCCCCGATACCATACCATAAACCACCTTTATACCTCCGATACCTTACCACAAACCACCCGCATACCCCCGATACCACACCACAAACCACCTGTATACCTCCGATACCACACCACAAACCACCTACATACCTCCGATACCATACCACAAACCACCTGCATACCTCCGATACCATACCACAAACCACCTGCACATCTCAGAGTGTGCAAGCTACAACAGCAGCCGACCGTCGTTCAATGCACCTCAATCTGTCCATTGGTTGTTGAGATAGACGCATGCCAGGTCAAGTCCATCCCAATCCTTGGCATTCGGCCAAGACCTGAGTCAATATCGGTATGCCACATTCAAATTGTTTAGCTTACATTTTGTATCTGCCTATCCGTTTCTGCCTCAAGAAATTTTCAAGCTTGCACACTCAAATCCATTTGTGGATTATATCCAGAAATGGTTTTGGTTTATAACCCAGGAATTCGTGGATTATATTGTGTCAGTATATTTTACAATAATAATGCACGCTTCAGCTTTTGGTTGACCCTCTTTGTACGGCATATCCCGAGTTGGGTACCCTTCGAGACCTACTCCGATGTACACAGGAGTGGAACTACGCTTCCAGCCGAGGAGTCATCGGTGCTGACGCTGTCCCAACTTCAATTTCGTTTCAATTTTCACGGAGCCCAGCACATAGATGGGCGTCGATTGCGGGCACCACGGTACAGCACGCGTCTAATGACGCGGTCTGCACTTTAATATCGTAAGTTCATGCGGCAGTGCAGCGGGACATGATAATTATAATTACGCAACTGACAATGTCTGGCAGCAGGAATGTCCGCCGCCAAAAGAGATTCTACAGCGAGCGAAATCATGAATACATCAGATGCAACATAAAGGGGCGGGCTAACACTGTGGCGAGAAATTTTCACTTCCGTCACATTGGATGCATATGGACCACATAGGGAGAGGATACTCTGAATGCCCTGTTTTTTTGTTTGTTTTTTTTTTTTCCCCCCTTGGAGGTCAATTTGGTTAGGGGCTGGCCTTCCCCGGTCTCCCCTGTAACATTCCTCCTAACGGGGACAGCTACCGCCATTGGCCACTTAACTTGGTAAAAAAAACTATACATAGGGTATTCGAGGGGCATCCACGATTCAGCTGGATCGCACATGTCATATTGGGGTCATACGAGTATATGGTATTTCTGATATTCAATATTTGGATATCAATATTTGGAGAGTGATATCTTTTTGGCCGACGGAAATTTGGTAGAATTTCGGAGCATCTGGAGGGGCTGGGCTAGGTGCCAGCATCACTCTATGCAAATTTTGTATATTAGCTTCGGCGTATAAGGGGCTGAAGAGGTTTCAGTCCCCAATCTCCAGTCTCCAGTCTCCAGTCCCCAGTCTCCAGTCTCCAGTCTCCAGTCTCCAGTCTCCAGTCTCCAGTCTCCAGTCTCCAGTCTCCAGTCTCCAGTCTCCAGTCTCCAGTCTCCAGTCTCCAGTCTCCAGTCTCCAGTCTCCAGTCTCCAGTCTCCAGTCTCCAGTCTCCAGTCTCCAGTCTCTCTCCTCTCTCTCTCTCTCCTCTCTCTCCTCTCTCTCTCTCTCTCTCTCCTCTCTCTCCCTTCCACGGAATCTCTAGCTAGAGCGTTCCGTATCCCTCGCGAGGGGACGCAGCACGAGGCAAGGCAGTCTGGGCCACATCCTGGCAAACCGGAGGCTGATAAACGGCGTGTTTTCCACCGTGCATCTCGCGTTACAATGAGTTACACTGGGATATCACGAGCCAGGCAACGTGCAACTTTCGCGTTCAGTTGGAACGTCACATCATTTGCAACTCAACGGCCTCGTAACTGCTGATAGTGAATCAATGCGTGTTGGCTGGCGTTTTGATGCGTGTGTGTCTTCTTCATCTTGCGCTGACTTGTGTGTGTGTCTGGGTCTCTTATACTGCAACCATTTTACATGTCTGATTCGGGACAGCAATAGTAACTGCGATAGAGGATTACCCCACGGTGGTAGATATAAATGCAAATAAAATGCAAAGACTGTGGGCAGGCATCATCTGGTTTCAGCGCAAATCATCTCATCTCATCTCATCTCATCCCATCCCATCTCCTTCCCGGTCTCATCTCAAAACAGTCTTCGCGACTAAAACGGACCCATTGGCCCACTGCACCACCGAGGTGGTACTGACCAACAGACATATCACTAACCGACCGACATGTCACTAACCAGCAGACACATCACTAACCAAGACATGGCACTAACCAGCTGACACATCACTAACCAAGACATGGCACTAACCAGCTGACACATCACTAACAAGTCAAACAGGTATATCACTAACCATAGAACACTCCACGACCAACGAATATGGCATTATGCAACAGATACATCACTAAACAACACACACGTCACTAAACAAAACAAACGTCACTAAACAACGGACATGTCACCAAACAACGGACAGAAAATAAACCATAGACACATTGCCAAGCAACGGGCTCACGTCACTAACCATCGGTCATAGAACTAAACAGCGGTACTCTACGCACGCCTTAAAAGGGAAGCGAAAGCTTCAGAGAGGAAATTTCATTTCTTCTTTGAAAAAAAAAGTCTTGTAAAGTTTTTTTTTTAGAAGGAAGCCCGTTTTCCTTCAAAACTTTCCATCAACATACTTCCGCATTGGGTAGAATGCTATCAGGCAAATACAAAACATCAAAGGCTGCATTTACTCCGTTAGCATCGAGCCATACCTTCCTCGGTACCTATACCTCTGTCCCGGCTAGGGGACGAGTAATCTAGGGGTAAGTTGCTCGTCTCACAGTCGAAAGGTTGTGGGTTCGTGTCTCACCTGTCGCCACTTTTCGCCCGCGACCAATCGGCTTGAGAGATTGGCGACGCTGCATGAATGAACGGTCGCTGTGTCGCAAAACCAATAACCAACCCTGTCACGCCCGTAAAACCGTGTCGCGCCTGCACAGTTTTCCCGCTCGCCTGTGGACTGCTGACGACTGGCGCAGGCTGACTTCACGACTATCCGGCACACATCAGGCGGCCGGTCACGTGCCACACCGTCCGGCGACACGCAGCTGCACGTGCGCCTCTGCGGAGTGCGGCACTTCGGGGACGCCCGCAGGTACTGTCCGGGCGGCGACGGCGGCGACGGCCCACCTGATGGAGGTCTCGGCGCGTCTTCTCCCGGGGGGAGGGGGCGACGCGGCCCGGCTGGAGGCGTGTGTGACTGAGGGAACGTCACTCTTCAGGAACTTCATGGGGGTGGTGGGTGTACTGTGGTCACTCTTCATGTGCTGGATTGGGGCGGTGGGGGAGGGGGTGCTGTGGCCACTATTCAGCAGCTCGATGGGGGCGGTGGGGGTGGGGGCGGGGTGCTGTGGTCACTCTTCAGGAGCTGGATGGGGTTACTGTGGGAGGTGCTGCCTCTCGGCCGCAGTTGTTGGGCGCCAATCACGGCCGCCAAGACAGGTCGGCTCAGAAGTGTCCGTCCACACGTGTCAGGTCTGATACGTGTCCGTGTCCATCACACGCCTGTGCCAGTCCACACGTGTCCATAACGTATATGTATGCGTTACATGTATGTAGCCATCCACACGTGTTCATGGCGTTCCTATGCCCGTCAGGTGCCTGTGTCCGTCCACACGTATCTGTGTCCGTCACCTGTCTGGGTACATCCACACCAACAATCTAGACAGAGTGGCCGATTAAGCGCCAGCCCATGGCCACACCGCCATGGAAAGCAGCCCATGCCAAAAACCCCACCCCACCAAAAACCACCCCAAAAAACCGCCACACCGACATGGCGTGCGGCCCGCACAGGTGGCGCTGGCCACGTGATTCACTCGGCAGACGACACGAGCCACCGGCACGGACTGTGGCGAGATATTTGTGTCAGCCGAGCCCGATTCCTGACGGCACGACTTTGTACGATCGAGATTGCATCACACGGAACATTGGTTTTGACTTTGTTTTTCTATATATAAATTATCCGATTTCTTGCTGGGGTGGCTTCATGAACCAGGGCCCTATTGCTAAGCAGAGCTTGTCGCGTGAACCCAGGCCCTACCACTCGACCCATGAACTCCAGTTCAGCGGCAGAATTCTGAAGGAAAGTTTAACGTGCCGTAATGCACCGACACGGCCGCCTGGTAGCTCATCCCCGGCCTTATTGGGCCAGCTGCCAACTGACCCTCCCAGCCGGGGCTAAATGCGAGCGCGTGAAGCAACTGGAACCCTGTGTCGCCAGGATAGGGAAGACCAGAGCAGGCCGGCGCTCTAACCAACGGCGCTACCGGGTTTTGGAATCAGCCTGGCCAATGACCGCATATTAACTGCTGAGCTACTGATGTCTGACTACTGCAGTACGATATGATGCCACTGTGGTGGACAGGACTGCTGCAGTACGATATATTGCCACTGCGATGGACAGGGGGCCTGCAGTACGATATATTGCCACTGTGGTGGACAGGACTGCTGCAGTACGATATATTGCCACTGTGATGGACAGGACTGCTGCAGTACGATATATTGCCACTGTGATGGACAGGAGGCCTGCAGTACGATATATTGCCACTGTGATGGGAATCGCCTTGGAGGCACCTGACTGTTTTGACGTACTTCAGCTCCGTCAGATAACCACGTCAGAGTGTCACGGAAAATCTCCAGGGTCGGTCGGGACCGGAGCTATTGGCCCCCGGCGATATATCGTGCCGGGCGAACTATTACATCAAATCGACGAAGTCGATACATTCAATCTGCCGCGGCGCGCCGACCGGCCGACTGGAAAACCATTTAATATTGGACCGGACGGTGCGCTGCAGCCGCAGATGATGCGGGCCTGTGCCCTCCCACCCCACCAGACCGGACGACACTATTTTACCACTACAGAGCGGCCTACACCTTACCACCCCACCGTCTCAGCCGGCACTATATTACCACTACAGATGATGCGGGCCTGTACCTTACCACCCCACCAGCCCAGCCGGCACTACATTGCCACTACAGTTGATGCGGACTATCCCTCACCACCCCACCAGAACAGCCGCACTGCATCACCACTACCGTTGATGCGGACTATCCCTCACCACCCCACCAGAACAGCCGGCACTACATCACCACTACCGTTAACGCAGGCCGTACGTTGCCACCCTATCGATACCATATACCATACTATACTATACCATACCATACCGTGTACGTCACCACCGCATCATCTCAGGCGGCAGTACATTACCACTGCAGTTCCTGGCCGCCCCACCAGTGCAGGTGTCCAATGGCCAGTGGACGTGTCGGCGCCATGTCGGCGCGTGTCGGCGCCGTGTCGGAGAGTGTCGGCGCCATGTCGGCGTGTGTCGGCGCCGTGCCCCACTGTCAACGTTCGCCACTGCGGGGTGGCTTGCACGTGGCAGCGCCTCGCGCCGCTGAATAATTCCCCCTTCTGGCGCGACGTTGGACGGCGCACATGCAAGTTTGATCGCCGCCGCCGCCGCAGGGGGGCGGTTCCGGCCGTCGGGTTCACTGGGGAGCCGCTGGCGGCGGTGTGAAGGGTCACAGACAACGCTGCCGACCGGGTGTCACCGTGTCGATGGAACTGGAAGCAGGGCTACACGAAAAAAGTAAAAACCCCCCCCCCCCCCCCGAGCGTACCGGGGCAAAAGGAAGGGAAGGGGGGGGAAAAAGGAGGGTCAACTCCCCTCCCCCCGCATCGTCGAACGTCACCGTCACTAAGCCACCGCCACCCGCCCAGCCCAGCGTTAGTTTTTGACGCACTTCAGTCCCGTTACGGTGCTTGCTGGGGGACGAGTCGCCGTTTATTCAAACAGGATAACTCTTTCGCTCCTCTCATAAATAAAGTTGAATATAGTATATGCACCTCATTAATACCTTGCCCAGTATGTAGTAAGACCATACGTTTAATTTACATCTCGGCCGAAACTCTTTTTTAAATATAGTGTATATGAAATCCACCCCACCCCTTCTTTTTTCCTGCAGTCGTGCCCCTAAACCCCAATAAACAAGCAAACAAACAGCCCAGCGTCGCCGTGTCAAAAAAAAAAAAAAGGCAAAAAAAAAAAAAAGCCCCCCCCTCTTATAAAAAAAAAGTTCCGCCCGTCTGACCGCGAAAGGCGCCTTTCTGGGGGTCGAATGGATTCCCCTGCACGGCTTTCAGCCAAGGTGCCGCTCCAAAACGCCCATTCAGTGCTGGAGCTGTGTCCCTCCCCTCCACAATTTACCACACCCTCCATGGACAATGTCCAATACAAATTCCTATTTCTATAAAAATCATTCCCAAAAAAATTGTGTCGCCTTTTATCCATCCTGTGGTCCCACAAATCAACCACATGTGTGGTGTTCCAAAAGGACGGGCATCGGGACAAACACGGGACAAACAACGGATGAATACGGACAAACAGGGAATGAACACGGACAAACACGGGACAAACTCGGACAAACAAGGGATGAACACGAGACAAACACTAGACAAGGACGGGACAAGCACGGGACAAACACAGACAAACAAGGGATTTGCATGGACAAACACGGGACAAACACTGACAAACAAGGGATGAACACTGACAAACATTGGACATACACGGGCAAGCACGAACAAACACGTACAAACCGTGTACAAACATGGGATAAACACGATCGGAGCCAACTGACCGGGAAATCTGTATAGCACATCATGCATGTGCACAGCACATCATGCGCTGAAAATGATGTGCTGTAGTAAATAGTAGCCACAGTGTTTTGCACGGTGATCACAGTACATAGTGATTTTTGCCTGTTGGCGCGCTCCTCCTTTCATGTTTCTTGAAGAGTTCAGTACTTCAAACGGAGAACGTGCCAGTGGATAATTAGTTGTGAGATGCAGTGGAAAGTCACTTGGCTAGTTGCCAATTTCCGTCTCAGACAAGAACATTGGGGACACGTGAAGGTTGTTGTCAAGATGGTGGCAGCTCTCTATTGTTCTGCCCTGCGCTTTCCTTTTTCTGTTGATGGCACTTCACGCTATCTGTGCACAACGTACATCAACAACATAGTCTCTAGCAATGACCAGTATTCTCAATGTGTCCTCATTGCTGCCGAAATCACTGTATTTTTTAGTTCAGAAAATTAACTCGCAATTAGACTAAATATATCCCGGTGACAGAAAACTAGAGGGAAATGGCTTCCCTTCACGGCAAGGACAAAGACACGTCTCGTAGCATGCGTCGCATCTATGCGCAACACTAATGATGCAAGGGGTTCTACACACTTCCGATCAACGGCTTCGTAACGGAAACAAACGCCATCAATTTGCCACCAGATATATTTTGAAGTGGACAACAGCACGAAGCCGCTACTACGTCATTATTACGTCACAATTGAATCACTATTACGTCGCATGGTGTCAGTACAGAAATGGAACCGGTGACATTCATCGGGATGCGTTTAGACGGCGGCAGGAAGAAAATGGTAGTGTTCGCCAAATGCGCCGCATCCGCGTTCCATTCCCCCTTTGCAACTCATTTTCGTGCCGCGCCCTCTTCTGTGCCGAATCGCCTTCGGCTCGCGAAGCATGCGATGTGACGTCTTCAAACGACAGCCGGTGACGTCGGCCAGCGTCGCTGACAAGACGCACAACAAGTTGGGCGATGAAGTGAAAAGTTCGCAGTGCCTCTGCACCGGCGATGATTGGTTGCGATGCCGTAGGTCGATGGCAGAGATGTTCGTCCTGCTGTGACGTTGATTGGTTGGTTGGTTGGTTGGTTGGTTGGTTGGTTGGTTGGTTGGTTGGTTGGTTGGTTGGTTGGTTGGTTGGTTGGTTGGTTGGTTGGTTGGTTGGTTGGTTGGTTTGTTGGTTGTTGGTTGGTTGGTTGGTTGGTTGGTTGGTTGGTTGGTTGGTTGGTTGGTTGGTTGGTTGGTTGGTTGGTTGGTTGGTTGGTTGGTTGGTTGGTTGGTTGGTTGGTTGGTTGGTTGGTTGGTTGGTTGGTTGGTTGGTTGGTTGGTTGGTTGGTTGGTTGGTTGGTTGGTTGGTTGGTTGTTGGTTGGTTGGTTGGTTGATTGGTTGGTTGGCTGGTTTGTTGGCTGGTTGGTTGGTTGGTTGGTTGGTTGGTTGGTTGGTTGGCCGATTGGTTGGCATGTTGGTTGAATATTCAACTCCGGATGTTAGGACGTATATATGCACGCAGACTTCTCAAATTTCATATTCGTTTTCAAAGAAAGCTTCTCCTGAAGAAGCTGTTCGCAGAATGTAGACCATTTGCACACACATTTGTCTGGCCTTCGAGTACGCCACGTTTATGGCAATATTTGCTTTCAGTATGCATTCAAATGAGGGACAGCACGAACCCAAAGCGTCCCTGTGTATATGGCAATCCTCCAAGGGCATTGCCATATCCATCATGTGAGCCACACAAAGAAAAACCAATGTGACGAGGAAAAACCTTTATTCACTGATGTCAATGATTTACTCCGAGGTATCTCAGGAAAAAAATCATTAGTTATGTTACGTCCTGCCATGAAGTACATGATACATTGATCATCGATGCTATTTTTCTAAAATTATTTGTTCTTATTTATTAAAGTAATAATATTAATAAGTTAATATTATTATTTGTATTATGATCCGAAAGACAGCAACTTTACGGCCTCATTTCCACACCAAAAAAGGCGAATTCCTCTGAGACATGCTGTCAGACGAGCAAAGTTCAGCCCCACAGCTAAAAACTTACATCATGCTGAGCCAACGCGGTCGAGTGGCAATCATTGGCGCCACGACGGTGGCCTGGTGGCCATTAGCGCCGCGACGGTGGCCTGGTGGCCATTGGAGCCACGACGGTTACCTGGTGGCCATTGGCGCCACGACGGTGGCCTGGTGGCCATTGGCGCCGCGACGGTGGCCTGGTGACCATTAGCGCCACGACGGTGGCCTGGTGGCCATTAGCGCCACGACGGTGGCCTGGTGGCCATTGGCGCCACGACGGTGGCCTGGTGGCCATTAGCGCCACGACGGTGGCCTGGTGGCCATTAGCGCCACGACGGTGGCCTGGTGGCCATTAGCGCCACGACGGTGGCCTGGTGGCCATTGGCGCCACGACGGTTGCCTGGTGGCCATTAGCGCCACGACGGTGCCTGGTGGCCATTGGCGCCACGACGGTGGCCTGGTGGCCATTGGCGCCACGACGGTGGCCTGGTGGCCATTGGCGCCGCGACGGTGGCCTGGTGGCCATTAGCGCCACGACGGTGGCCTGGTGGCCATTAGCGCCACGACGGTGGCCTGGTGGCCATTAGCGCCACGACGGTGGTCTGGTGGCCATTGGCGCCACGACGGTGGCCTGGTGGCCATTAGCGCCACGCCGTCTAGACATTTTGACG
The DNA here is from genome assembly GCA_034440575.1 of Imbricaverruca yamaguchii. Lineage (NCBI taxonomy): Eukaryota > Metazoa > Arthropoda > Thecostraca > Neoverrucidae > Imbricaverruca > Imbricaverruca yamaguchii. The sequence goes on along the minus strand of JAOTOL010001583.1, from coordinate 1,708,401 downwards.
CTTGCGCAGCGTGAACCCGATGCGAAGTGGATTCGGTGCATACACACGTACTCCATACGAACGTCGATCTTAAGGGCATCCCTGCAAGATGACATACACGAATGCCAGAAAACACGAGCAAGCGAGCTAAAAAGCAAACATTGAAATCCAGCGGCCGAAACTTCGCATTCACATCGGATGGTTGTCGAGGTCGCCAACAGGCCACGTCGTGCTTCACCTGAACTGCTAATGCTGATCGAGACCCTTTGGCATCACACTTGATGTTGACCGATGGCGTACGGCACCACTGGTGTCCAGGTCGCCACACCCGACGGCCCATTAAGGTCACAATGTGCCATGTCACAATGTGCCATGTCACAATGTGCCATGTCACAATGTGCATGTCACAATGTGCCATGTCACAATGTGTCATGTCACAATGCATGTCACAATGTGCCATGTCACAATGTGCCATGTCACAATGTGCCATGTCACAATGTGCCATGTCACAATGTGCCATGTCACAATGTGCCATGTCACAATGTGTCATGTCACAATGTGTCATGTCACAATGCGTCATGTCACAATGTGTCATGCCACAATGTGCCATGTCACAATGTGCGTCCCTGTCGGCATCGAAAGCAGGCACGCTCTTCCTCGAAAACAATGCTCGCGAACATTGACCACTTCCCTAATCGCATGGTCCCCCTGCGTGTACCGGGGGGAGGGAGGGGTCAGCACGCAGTGACCTATCGTCGGGCCTCGCGCCGATCGTGGTGTATTCAGTGTCGGAGTTCCATGTCAAATAATTGCTCCCGCTACTGGGCGGTCGACTCGTTTTCAGCCACAACGGATGTAGGAGAAGTGCATTCGTGACACCCAAATGTCTTTTAAAATATGTCGTCTCAGAGTTGCAGCAGCATTGTGGATGGCTTAAACTACCTTAGCGTGCGTTCCAATGTTGATATAGATATTATACCGGACATCAGCATTATAATCCAGACATCGTAGGCTGGTCGTTGTTCTTATCTTATTTTTGTTTTCCATGATTTCACGCGTAATTCGGTCCGCACCGGTTGACAATTCAGAAGAATAAGTAAATAAATAACTAAAAATGTCTCCTCCGTGTGCTTCCGTGTTCGCCATCGCCATTGGATTGGACAGCCGGCTCCCTGGGGCTCCCGGGGCTCCCCATCAACATTTGACGGCCGGCTCCCCGGGGCTGCCGGGGCTGCACATCTGTCCCGGTGGAAATCCGCTGATGTTCGAACCGGCTCCGAGTGTACTCGTCCTTCACCGTTCGCATCGCCGGGCATTGCGGATCCTTCGTCACGCCGAGATGCGACACTTGCGAGCAGAAGGGAAGTCGAGGGCATGCGACGATTCCCGGCCGTCGGGAAAGTCGCATGAGAAGAAAAACTTAGTCATAGGCATAGCTATAGTCAGATTTATTAAAGTCTCCACAATAATATGGCTTTTCAGCCCTCTCGTCAATACCTTTCTGTAAAACTATATACATAATCATATTTCTCATGTCAATAAACAAGAGTCAATTAAAAATCATCTAGACATAAATCACGCTTGATCACCTCGTGATCGTTCGATCACCCCGTGATCGAACGCGCCTCCAAACGGTCGTTCCACGCGGCTACGGCTCTGAATGGGTAGCTCCGCTAAGCGAGTTCGGAGCGATTTTCAGCAATTCTACGCACTATCCACAGAAACAAAACTAGGAACTAGCCTCTTTCAAATAGCAGGTTAATCTTGATCTTTAAAAAGAAGCTTTGGTAGGTTGCATCGTTGATCAGAACATACCCCCCCCCCCCTCCTGTACACGGAGGGTCACCAACGGGTCCACGCCCTCGAAGTGTTTGGCCTCTGCAAATGGTTGTGGTGAATTTGCTATCGGAAGTCGCCTGCAATAGAATGTCGAGTTCTGGTGTACGGACACATTTGTGTTCGTTTCACTGCTCCCATCAGTTATTTTGTTGAACGATGTTCAAAGCCATCAATTTATGTCATTAACTTTGCCCGGTGGTTTCCTCCGAAATATTTCACGATCATTAAATCATTCATAGAAAGCCGGCCCTGTCCGCACCAGGTCATCGACCACGGTCGGAACCAGACCGCCGCGACGGGCACAGCCTCCGGCCCGGGCTCCATAGACAGGCAACAGGCGCCGGGCTCCATAGACAGGCAACAGGCGCCGGGCTCCAAGAAAACAGGCCCGGGCTCCAAGACACACAGGCCCGGGCTCCAAGACACAACAGGCGCCGGCTCCAGACAGGCAACAGGCGCCGGGCTCCACAGACACCCAACAGGCGCCGGGCTCCACAGACACCCAACAGGCGCCGGGCTCCACAGACACCCAACAGGCGCCGGGCTCCACAGACAGGCAACAGGCGCCGGGCTCCACAGATAGGCAACAGGCGCCGGGCTCCACAGACAGGCAACAGGCGCCGGGCTCCACAGACACCCAACAGGCGCCGGCCCAACAACAGGCCGGGCTCCATAGACAGGCAACAGGCGCCGGGCTCCACAGACACCCAACAGGCGCCGGGCTCCACAGACACCCAACAGGCGCCGGGCTCCATAGACACCCAACAGGCGCCGGGCTCCACAGACACCCAACAGGCGCCGGGCTCCACAGACACCCAACAGGCGCCGGGCTCCACAGACACCCAACAGGCGCCGGGCTCCATAGACACGCCAACAGGCGCCGGGCTCCACAGACACCCAACAGGCGCCGGGCTCCACAGACACCCAACAGGCGCCGGGCTCCATAGACAGCAACAGGCGCCGGGCTCCACAGACACCCAACAGGCGCCGGGCTCCACAGACAGCCAACAGGCGCCGGGCTCCATAGACACCCAACAGGCGCCGGGCTCCATAGACACCCAACAGGCGCCGGGCTCCACAGACACCCAACAGGCGCCGGGCTCCACAGACACCCAACAGGCGCCGGGCTCCATAGACAGGCAACAGGCGCCGGGCTCCACAGACACCCAACAGGCGCCGGGCTCCATAGACACCCAACAGGCGCCGGGCTCCACAGACACCCAACAGGCGCCGGGCTCCACAGACACCCAACAGGCGCCGGGCTCCACAGACACCCAACAGGCGCCGGGCTCCACAGACACCCAACAGGCGCCGGGCTCCACAGACACCCAACAGGCGCCGGGCTCCATAGACACCCAACAGGCGCCGGGCTCCACAGACAGGCAACAGGCGCCGGGCTCCACAGACACCCAAAAGGTGCCAGTCTCCATAGACACCCAACAGGCGCCAGTCTCCATAGACAGGCAGCAGGCGCCTGCCTCTATAGACAGACAACAGGCCCCCAGTCTCCATAGACACCCAACAGGCGCGCCAGTCTCCACAGACACCCAACAGGCGCCAGTCTCCATAGACACCCAACAGGCGCCAGTCTCCACAGACACCCAACAGGCGCCAGTCTCCACAGACACCCAACAGGCGCCAGTCTCCATAGACACCCAACAGGCCCCCAGTCTCCACAGACACCCAACAGGCGCCAGTCTCCATAGACACCCAACAGGCGCCAGTCTCCATAGACACCCAACAGGCGCCCCAGGTCTCCATAGGCACCCAACAGACACCCAGTCTCCATAGACACCCAACAGGCGCCAGTCTCCAAAGACACCCAACAGACACCCAGTCTCCACAGACACCCAACAGGTGCCGGTATCCACAGACACCCAACAGCCGCCCGGCTTTGCTCGCCGTCTGTACACACAGACACTGTCGGGCGTATTTCACGGTGAGCACAGCACGGGTCAGCGGCGGCGGCGACACAGGCGGCGACCAGACGCCCCCCGGGGACGGAACGTGGACGGGCCGCGCGATTTGTTGCAGGTGCCCCGCCACCAGATAGCGCCGCCGACTGTGCTTAACACGGGGAGAATTCCTGCCCCGCTCATTTTGGCTGCCTTTGCGGCAAAATGACTTATTTTGCACTATTTATTTATATATTTATGTATTTCACGATACATGCCCTGCACGTGCAGTGGCTATTATGGACAGTCTGGGTATAACTCACAGATATTTCGTGCCTTGTACTATAACGAATAGCTTGCCTACTTCGTAGGTACGTGTCTATTTGGAAAATGGCGACATATTTGTGTTACCATATGAGACATATTGTCAAATAGAACGGAGAAGATCAGGTATGGATGTTTTTTAGAATAGATACAGAAACCCTGACAATTGTACAGAACCAGCAAAATGATACACGTAGTGCACTATTGCACCATATGTGTTTTTTACACATGTATTTTACTGCACGATGAGTCCCAACCAGTTTGCAATTACGCATGGCGCCATGTCTAATGTTAAGTGGAGCGGTTGGAATTGAAGTATGGAAGCGGTTTCAGTCTTTTCCACTCGTGACACTATTTGCCGTTGCTGTTATTGATAATGTCGTTGTTGTTGTTGTTGAGTTTGCCAGACGCCTGTCCACATATTTTTGACGTAAAAGAACATGTGCAGTACTGTATCCTAGGATAAAGTTCGTGGAGGGGAAATGCATTTAACTCCCTCAGCTTGTTTTGGACTGCGTGGGATAAGAAATAATACTGTTATGTACCTTTTGTTCACCAGACCGCTAGTTATTACCGGAATGCAAATTGTATTTCCAGGTTATCAAAAGTTGCATGGTCTGGCGCTTCGCATGCAAGCTGGAGGCAAAATCTCCGGCATATGAGATGTATTTCGACCAAAGAAAATAACTTTTTGCTCCCGGTGGTGTACGCCTGAAGGACTCAGCACGACAACTGGCTGTGGGGGAGGGGGCTGGGCACATCCAACAACAGACCAAGACATAGTCGTGGCAGGTCTGTGTGTCGTGCATTCAATGCGACTAATTCAGTCTAGTACATTGAACCAATGCTGGTCTACATGCTAACATTCTAATCTCATGGGAAGGAAAAGACAGAACACAAACAGTAAATGTAATTAAAGCAAACTAATCAGGTATGTGACTTTGTATGTGAACAGACCTTCGCGCATCGCAAACAGACGTGTATTAGTTAGAGCGAGTTAATGAGTCACATCCAAACAATGTTTGTTGATTTCAATTACAATGTCATAATTTATGGAATTTCAGAGGAAGTAGGGCATTCATATTTACTACTTCATAAACAACTACGGTGGACATGTGTCTATCACACACATGAACACATACCAATTATATATAATTGGGTCACTGTGTTAAACTCACGAAGCCATAGTTCGAAAACAAGGCATGTGTAGCCCAGTGGTCACACGACCTGGCCCTCCCCCGGGCGGGGGTGTCACACGACCTGGCCCTCCCCCGGGCGGGGGTGACGTCATGGTTTCCAGTTCAGATCCACGCCTGCCGGAACTATCATCGGAAGGTACACAACACCAGGACTCGGACGACTTCAGATCCATGCGTCCAGAGACTATATCATCGGTAGATACACACCACCAGGACTCCGACAAGTTCAGATCCGGGCCTACTTTGACGTCTTCTGGCTACATACTCGTAATTGAGCCAAATGCGCATTTTCACTTGAATCAAGTTGCTTTATTGTCAACCTCTCGATTTGTATCCTAAAAGCCAAGTGTGTGTGTGTGTGTGTGTGTGTGTGTGTGTGTGTGTGTGTGTGTGTGTGTGTGTGTGTGTGTGTGTGTGTGTGTGTGTGTGTGTGTGTGTGTGTGTGTGTGTGTGTGTGTGTGTGTGTGTGTGTGTGTGTGTGTGTGTGTGTGTGTGTGTGTGTGTGTGTGTGTGTGTGTGTGTGTGTGTGTGTGTGTGTGTGCCCAGGCAAACAACGACCAGCATTTACTGACACGACGGTGTCATGGAAACCAGCATTAACTGACACCATGGTGTCATCGATACCTGTATTTGTTGACACCATGATTTCATGGAGACCAGTATTTACTGACACAACGATGTCATGTAGAAAAGCTGGCTGTGGAGACACTTCGAATTCACAAATTTAGCCCCTGCCCTCCCCAATCATCTCGCGACAGGAAATCATACCGGGACGGGCCTCGACCGGCGTCGATCTGTCTCACGGCTCACGTAAGCATTGCCGCCAGCCGCCGCCGAGGCCAGCGGCTCATTGTTCCCCTCCCCTTCCGGTCAAGGTGCACAGATAACCGACACCCTGGAACCCTGGTATCGCCGCCGCTGTCTGAAATGATGAAATGGCAGTGAGTGGCGTTGGATATGACAGTCATGGGTGACGTATGTTAAATAGCCTATTCTGAGAATCACATGGGCAGATGCTTGTATGCATGTGTGTGTGTGTGTGTGTGTGCGTGGGTGTGTGTGTGTGTCTGTGTGTGTGTGCTTGTGTGTGTGTGTGCGTGTGTATGTGTGTGTGTGTGTACATGATGGAGAAATGACAGGTGTGTAAGTAGGTGGATGACATGACGGTTATCTGACAGGACACGTGCAGTGAGTATGGCTGAGTGAATGACAGTGAGTGATATGATAGTAGTATGACTGTGATGTGACAGGTCCCGTCACCATGGCAATGTGCTATGTCTCGAGTACGTATGTGTGGGAGGACTGGCATGACAGATGTCATGCCCTGTGACTGATGTCAGAAGTGAATGTTAGGTGCGTCCGTGATATGAAATGTGAGTCTGTGATTGCACGTGTGTCTAGTCTATGTATGTGTGCATGGTTCATGAATGCAATAGCGAAGTGGAATATTGGTTGACTGCCGGGTGAATATTAATGTGTCTGTGAAATGTCAGATAGCAGAGGCGCTGCGGCGCCATGATCTCTCGACTACTTGAATGCAACGCGGTGCAGCTAAAGGCTGCAGTCTGGTGATATGCTACGGTATATTGTAGTGTGCCGAGGCCGGCACCGAGAGTCGGCCAGCCGGCGCTGGTTCTGAGATCGGACAGAGACGTTGCGATGCCTCTGCCGTGTGATGCCTTTCCTCGGCGTCGCGATGCCTCGGAAGTGATTCGGCCCGCTGCTGTGACGCCAGGTCGCTACGCGGTGCCGCCGGGACACGCCAAGTCAGCAGCGGTTCCCACGAGGCGGCCGAGGCTCAGAGATGACTCCGGTCTGATGGAATGTATCTGATGTCAGAGACGGCGCGACCCGCGCTGCAGTGCAGCTCATCGGGCACGGCCCTTGTTCTCGATGGTTCAGATCCGAGCGGCCGATGCTCCGCGTGTGACGCGTCGTGAACTAGGCGACGCGATTATTAGCCAAGGGCGTGGCGTTGGACGGCCGGGCGGTGGCCCCGCGTCTAGCTGGTGGAGCGCAGAGAGATCGCTCGGTCGCCTGTCGCGGAGAGCTCGCCCGGAGCAGTCGTCACAGGGACGCGGTCACCGGGTGGCTGTCAGCGGCGGCTGGCGTCCCCGACCGACCGCCGGGGCTCTCGCCACGTCGGTGCTTCAGGTACGACTGGGACTCTGTCTGAGAATCGTTGTGTGGTTGTCGAGATGTAGTCCTTTGAGATGAGAGATAGCGTGATTGGAGACCGATCGGAGATGTGAGCTGGAGATGGTATGTGAACACTGTTGCCTCTTGAATGTTTGAACACTGGAACTAGTTGATGAGAATGTGTGACTGAAACGTTGCATGAAGACGCCGGTATGTGTGGCGGCCCACTGAAAAGTTGCATGTGAAGCAGTTGAAGTTGTCTGTAGAGGACAACTTCAATAGAGGGCTCTCTTTTCAGTATTACAGGGAGGGCTGATTGGCAGAGAGACAGACAGTCGTGGAGATCAGCATTTGCTGACGGTGTTATGGAAACCAGTACTTACTGACACCACGTTGTCACGCAAACCAGCATCTCCGGACACCAAGTCGGTGTCATGGAGACCAGCACAAGCCAGCCTGGACCGGTTTGGCCAATAAGAACACAGGAACCGGTCATGCCATGTCAGCGTACACAAAACGCAGCAGGAAATTGCCAACACCGCTGAATAGTCTGCATCACATCATAGTCTACATCACCCTGCACCGGTAAGATATGCCACTGGCAGAGAACGATGTGCACACTTGGGACGGGGGTGGTTCACGACGCACTTCTTGCATGTGCACACTTGGGCCGAGCACCAGCAACAAAGGCTGACCTTCCTCTGACCTCCGACTATTTAAGCAGAGAGCACAGGAGTGACTTAACTTGATCCCCCGGGGAAGCGCGTGTACAACATGGGCCTGTTGTTTGTGGGCGGGTAGCGGATCACAATAGGTGATCTCTGACTCATTAGCGAAGGATCATGAATTGCTCAGGAGTGGTTTACATGTGGTCGTTAAGGAGGTTTGACGTGCTTGCGTGTTCCAGTTCATGGGGTCCCATGTTAAGTCAAAGTCCGTTTTACGATAATTGCGGCTGACCAGGCGCCACAATAGAGCACATTTCACATTTCACGTTGGGCCATTTCTCCGCTAGTGCAGTGGTCTGGCTTCCTTTGTGACGTCGTAACACCGACAGGCACGATGCTGTTTCGGGTGCATGGCTGGGTACCTGTCTGCGCCTCTGTGTGGCCTGGCAAACCTTGTGTGACCTGTCCGCCGGTGTGTGACCTGTCCCCCCTCCCCCCCCGGTGTTTGACCTGTCCGCCGGTATGTGACCTGTCCACCGGTGGCGACCTGTCCGCCGGTGTTTGACCTTCCCGCCGGTGTGTGACCTTCCCGCCGGTTTGTGACCTGACCATTCCTACGTGACCCGTCCGTCGGTGTGGTCTGAAGCCAGCACGAGCCGTGAAAACTCTGTAGGATTGTTGGAGTGCACAGTACCGATGGATGCCTCTGGGCTTGGATCAACGTGTCTGTGCCAAATTGAGATGATCTGTCTGCCCTGTCAATCTATAATGTTTGACATGGAAGAGACACATAATCTGTACACAACGTATTGAACGTGACGCACCGCTATGCATCCATCAATTTCGAATATAGATGTGATGCTACGATGATTGATCTGGAGTGCACGACGCTTATATCATATCTCGAAGTCGACTGGGGTGGCTCGTGAGTAGAGATGCACCAGTAACTTTCTCGCCAACGTTCGCGAGCTCGTGGCTCGCTTGCTCACAGTCCATCTCCTCTGTTCCGTTCGCGCCGCCCAGTTCCCGCAGTCGGACATTGTACGGCACATCGCCGACGACAGTTCCGATTCGGGTCGCATTACTTCCTCCAGCACTAAACACCACTCGCCGCCGGCCGTGTATCGACAGCGCCCGCTGCAGTCGAAACGGCGAAGGCGACCGACTCGCTCCAGGTCGCCCCCCGCCACGTCGCGTGATCACGTGCTGCCGCTGCCGCCGACGGGCCCCAACGGCAACTGCCGGGAGCAGAGCCGGTGGCGTGGCGCCGCCCAATTAGCAGCCGGCGTAATCAGCGGTCTGTCGGTCCCGCCGGACCGACAGCAACAGGAGCACGCGACCGCCGCGCGCGCCGCACCGTCGCCGACCGGCGCCGCCTCCCAGTGACGTCACGGCGGCCGCGCACGCCGCGCTGCCACCGCGTGGGTTCGAGACCGGGCGGCGGCGGAGTTTTCGCCGCCGCCGGCGGCCGCCGGCGCGCGTGGCGGAACTGTTCGTGCGTCGGCGACATGTTCGACGCGTTTCCAAGTCGGACGTGACCATCGGCGGCTGAGGCGAACCATATGGGCCCGGTCTGGAGCCATGGAAGGCATCGGGCATCAGCACACACCATCGATGCCAGATGCTTCCTCCGAGGAACTTCAATGTGTCACCAGTGACCCCCCGGCTAACTCTGCATCGGCGTCAACGAACGCAATTTCCCTTGCTTCATAAACATTTCAGTCTTCTAATTAGCTCCCTCTATCTGTTTTGTAGTTCGTAGACGCTTTCTTCGGAGCTCGTGTTCACGTACCATTTGGAAGCGAGTTCGGGTGTGACGCTTAAGCGTGACGGCCGCCCTAGCATGGCGGGGAAATAGCGAGTCTCGCTGCGTGGCGGTGACAAAGCCCAGCACGGGTCCCGCGGCAAGGAACCGTATTGGTACCGACAGGGAGCCGTGTTGGTACTGACGGGGAGCGTGTTGGTACTGACGGGGTGTCGTGTTGGTACTGATAAGGAGTCATGTTGGTACCGACAGGGAGTCGTGTTGGTACTGACGGGGAGCGTGTTGGTACCGACAGGGAGTCGTGTTGGTACTGACGGGAGCCGTGTTGGTACTGACGGGGAGCCGTGTTGGTACTGACGGGGAGCCGTGTTGGTACTGACGGGGAGCCGCGTTGGTACCGACAGGGAGTCGTGTTGGTGCTCACAGGGAGTCGTGTTGGTTCTGACGGGGAGCCATGTTGACATTGGCGGAGGTTGGGCACCACGCCGCGACAACGTTCCCCAGCGTCACGATAAGCTGCTAAGGGCAATATTTACCTGCCGTCCTCCGGGTTAGCTGTGCAATCAAGCGCTTATGTCGTATCCTGTTAATAGACAGGCTGCAGATAAGCTTTGTTTGCAACAGTGATGAGTCTGAGAGACTGTTTTGATCAAATTGCAGCTTGCGCTGCTGGCATAACGTTATTATGTCAACTGTATAATGGTTCGAAATACAACGGCCGCATTGGATAATGAAACTCGGAGCGTAATAACGCATGGCATACAAATTACGATAATATAAGTGGATGAGGACTTGAGCAACACAAGTTGATAAGGTATATAAATGGCACACAATAGTTGCGAAATATGTTAACCCGGAACGCTTCGCAGGCACGTTACTTGAACACAATATCACTCTCTAATGGAGTGCTCGTGCCAACACGGGTCATGCGTTCGCCCTCTCCACGAAGACAGAGCATGGTGCTGCTCAACAAAAGGATTCACGGCAGCATCGGCAAGCACGCGAAATCTTGGCGACATATATTGACTGTGTCGTGGGTCATGGTCGACGAAAACGTCGCCACCGAAAATTTGCGATAAAATCTGTCTCCATCTCAGCGTTTTCCTAGCTTGCGCCGTGTTTGTGCCATGGAGAAATTGATGGTCTAGCCATAGTCCGTCCCGTATCGGCTAAGGATTTCTTTTCACGATAGCAGAGAAACGACGGCGCGCCGCGGTACAAAACTCTTGTTACCCTTTCCTCGGTCATTATTTCGGCTCACGTGAATATGTCAAACCTCGGGTTCGTTCTTGTGAAATGCTTAGTTTGCAAGTTAGAGTGAATTGATCCCCGATACGGGGTTAAGGATTTGACCGGAAGTATTTTGACCGGAAGAGGGCTAGAACCAGTCTAGCAACGGCATTGACACACGCCCTGGAGGGGTGGGGCGAAAACCGCCGACCCCCTCCGGTTTTTCGTAGATAACTTCAGATTTTACCGGCCGATATACGCCATTGTTTGTGTACCTGCTTAGAAATGACCGGCGCGTTAATTAAAGTAAGAAAAACGAACATCGACCAAATGTTTTTCGAGTTAGGAGTCAGTAAAGAAAAACAAAATTCAGCGCCAGACCATAGATATCGGCGCTGATGCGCTTCCCATATATTGGTAAAAAAATGAAGTGTTCTTGGCAACACTAGCGACTTGTTTGATGTGCATTGATATGCCACATTGTTTCAAAGTCATGTCAGGTCACCGAGGTCAAGTCAGGTCAAGTTGATGACAGGTTAACACATTGGAAGGCGAAATCCGCCCACTCCTCCGATTTTTCGTACATAACTCCATATTGTACCGGCGGATATACGCCATTCTTTCAGTACCTGCTTAGAAAGTACCGGCACATTGTTTAAAGCAAGAAACATGAAAGTCGGCCGAACAATTTTCAAATTGGGGACGTTAAAGTTAAAAAAAAAACAATTGGCAGCGCCAGACCACAAAAATCGGCGCTGATGCGCTGCCCGTATATTGGCGAAAGGGAAATGTTCTTGACAACACTAGTAACTTGTTTGATGCATATTGTCATGCTATATAATTTAAAAGTCATGGCAGGTCGCCGAGGTCAAGTCAGGTCAAGGGAATGACAGGCGAATGGAACCAAACTTGGTCAACTGGAATGTTGTCATACATGCAAATGACTGTCATGCGATTGATGTCACTTTGCACGTTGCTCTCTACGCATCCGGAAATCTACTGTTTGTTATTGTGCGCCTAAGCGTTTCCATACTTTATTCATGTATTTCACTCCTTTCTTTGCAAAGCAGATTGTGTCGAGCCGCCCAACGAAGCGGTTGGTTGGGCAGCCCGGTTCCGGTGACAGAAGCTAGGTAATGACCCGATAAAGTGCTCCTGTATAGGTGACCTGAGGTCAAATGGCGGATATGACATCTGTATTGCGTCATTAGTAATGTCCAAAATATCATTAATGCCAATCTTGGAGCATTTAAACACAAGCACAGCGATCCATAACAATGACAAGACCAAGCCACGCAAAACCAGAACATTTTGCTATTTTGACCTCATTTGACCTTGAAGATATTGACCTAATGTCATGCAATTTGCACACAATAGAGTTCCCTATCGTGCCCATCCACCCTACGAATTTTGTTGCTTTCGCCCTAATAGGAGCCGAGATCTTAGGGGGCGGAATCCGCCCCCCCCCACCCCCCAGTGCGCGTAATTTTCAGAGGCCCTCCAGGGCGCGTGTTAAAAGCGGTATTGGGTTCCATCCGCCAAAATATGTCTCAGTTTATGCAGTATCGAATACTTTCGATAATCGAAAACGACTACTAAACCATGCAATACGAGTGTAATAAGTGTGGTGACATACAAAGAGTAGGTCACTCAAGACGACTAGGATCGAAAAGACGACAAAATTACATGTTTGGTGCAGTTGTCTGGTGGCCAAGTACTGCACTGCTAATCAACGTGGTGCGCTTTTCACAAGGAGCACCATATGCGCTATTGCTCGGGATGCTAGAATGCAGTTTGGTCACTTAGTTTTATGCACAACAGCAATAAATTGTCGTTTGTTTATTCATCTTGGATGTCCATTTTTCTCGTGGTTTCGGACACCTCCCGAAAGATAAAATTGATCCCCGGTTGAAACAACAAGGTAATGAATGATATTCTTTGCTTAGCGTACAATATCATGCTTCCTGAACGACAGAGCCTGGAAACAACTATCTGGTGTGGGTGGGTGTGGGGTCTCTCCCCTCCAATCCAAAAGCGTGCGAATGCCTGATTTTGAAAATTCAGATATTTACAATGTTGCCGCAAGATCCACCAATTGGCTGTCAAGTTGTATGAACAAGATAAAAATTGGTCAATATATGTGGGATGTATTTGCAAGCTAAATGCCTGATTCTGCTTCCGTTTTCTCTGCATGTCACGCAACTACAAGTGTAATGCAATTCTCCGCGAGCAAATCCGTCCAGTAATATTCGAGCTCTTTGGGATCTGTCCATTCCAGCTCGAGGTCCGCTCACCGGCTCTGCAGCGGGAAAGTTGAACATCACTGGCGGGTCGAGGGGGAGGGGGCAACTGGTGACATGTCCCATCCCTGCCACCACCCCTATCCCCACCCTCATCCCAAAAAGATGCCCCTCCAGCGCGCTCGAGCGTATCTTCTGCCCAATCAAGTAGTTTGTCAGCCGATGGCGTCCCCGGGAGTAGAAAATGCGCTCCATCCTGAAGAACTAGAGCCAAAAAGAATTGAGGGGAATAATTATTATAGTACGTCATTCCATTAGCTACGAATTAAAACAATTATTATTATACGTCTTCAAAGAGATCATACGACGAGCCACCAACGATCCACAAAGAGAGAAATTCAGGTCAGGCAGTCTCGTGGCTGCCTAGATTTCCATTATTTTTCGTCCTATTAAGCCATTCAGGTCCCCGCAACGCATTGCGTGGTGACAACCACAGCGCATTGTCTGAGGGATGGGCCTAGGCAGTTTCGATGTTGCCTAAGTTCGTGTGGCGCGCTGGGAGCCTCAGTGTGGAATCGCTGCGCTAGATGGAATAGTGATGTATATGATTTTTTAACAGCGAATTTTCTTCCTTTTTTCGAGCAAATTAAGCACAGGAACGGTTCATGATCAGAAATTAAGCTGATACCTACACGGTTGAATTGATCATAGAGAAGCATGAGGAGTTATAGAAACACCTTATAGCTAAAACCAGGTTAAGCAATGCCCTATGGATATGCTTAACCAGGTTAAGCAGTGCCTCAATGGCCGCGCCGTCACTGAGTTCAAGGCTCTTGCAGATTTTGTATATCAAACCATGTACTGAATCGAAGTTGCTGTCAAAGAAGTGCTCCATTTCATCACAGAATACTCATTTTAGCAACAAAAACGTGGTCATTAACTTCAGACACCGGATGTAGAGTTGTCCGCTTAAAGCTCTGCCTTCGGCGGAGATAGCTGTCGTTTCCTCACGATACCTTAGGCGTGTCAGCAAAATACTCACGAAGCTTAATTAACGAAAAAATAGATATTGAGTACACCGGAGGGCATGCAAAGTGGTGGCGTCGGTTGCAGTTCTTGTGAGCCAAATGGCATCCATAATAGCACAATTTCCATTTTACCTCTAAAACGACTGATCCTGAGATCACGACGGCATATTTTAGGATCACTGCGGTCGATCACTGTTGCAGAAGTGGACCAGTGATGTCAGAGGACGGTCTGGTGACGTCACGAGCCAGCGGAAAGCGAGACAGATGCTCTCCCATCCTCCTGATTGTGTCAAATGGAGCTGAGGCTCTCACGGTAAGTGGTGGGCATTTCAGCAACCACAGCAAACATTTATCATTTCTCTAATTAACTGCCCTGTGCAGAAGTTGTGCACTTGATTGTTGGGGATCTGAACGGGCAAAGAATGCTTTGGGAAGCTAAATTATTGAATAAGGAACGCTTCATTGACATGCGCTCATCAGAAAGAGCGCTTGATGATTGCACCATGGCAAAGTTGTTCCGTCTTATCAAAGCATCAATCATAGTTAATTTTGCGCCCTCGGTTTGGTTCCAGACACATTCCATTTCGACCACAGAACATGCAAAAAGTGTCAGCTGGCCACTTGATCCACCCCACCAAGCAGTAGATGAAGGGCAATGTGGCGCGGGAGCGGGTTGAAGCCGCCGTGAATTCCTCCTGAACTGCTCGTCAATGATAGCGACGGGGTAACCGTGCAGATATTCATGTCAACGCCGTCATCCATGCTGGTGCTGACACCCATGCCGGTGCCGACACCCATGCCAACGCCGACATCCATGCCAACGCCGACATCCATGCTGGTGCTGACACCCATGCTGGTGCTGACACCCATGCCGGTGCTGACACCCATGGCAACGCCGACATCCATGCCAGTGGCGGGTCCAGCTGCTTAATTTGTTGCTTCGGTTGCTGTGTGTGCTGTTGCGTCAGGTGCTCTGTTTCACTCCTGCTTCAGCTGCTGCTTGGTTGCTGCTTCAGTTGTTGCTTCAGCTGCTGCTCAATTGTTCCTTCGTTGCTGTTTCACTTGCTGCTTCAGGTGCTGCTACACTTCTGGCTTCAGTTGCCGCCCAGCTGTTGCACCAGTAGCTGCTTCAGTTGCTGCTCAATTGTTGCTTCGTTGCTTTTTCAGTTGCTGCTTCAGCTGCTGTTTCAGTTTCCGGTCGGCCGCGGATGATGGAGTCACGCGACAGCTGACAAGCTGTTTTTCAGGGCGTAATTCGGAGCGGGCAGCATTTCTGCCTGCTTCACGGCAGGCTTGTTGTTCGGCCTGCCGCCAGCTGAGATCGAAAGGTCAGTGATCAGGGTTGCAAGCCGAGAAGTCCAACTTGATGCATTCCAATAGTTAGCGGCGACTTTTCGCCCGACTTGAATGCCAGTGTCGGCTGTTGTGAAGATCGTTGGGCTTCGCGCTAGCCGACGGCTTGAGCGTGGGAAATAAACCGCTACTACGCGTAGCTACGCTGTGATTACCTACAGGTGTGCTGGGAAACAAACAACACTTGCAAATTCCCAGCCGAAGACCTACGTGGAAACACGCACGTGCTGCAGCTCGTCGGAAATTGGACAGCTCAGCGTCTGAGAAATTCTTCATAACAATGTCTTTTAATTTGTCGCAACACGACGCCGGGCACAGGTGTCTCACCTAGCGACAGTGAGTCTCATCAGGGGTAACAGCGTACACCGCACGAACAAGCCGCCAGTCAGGCACGCCTTGCTCAGTGACGTCATCTGATGCATGGTGTCGACGTCCGCCGAACAAGCAAACGACCAATGCACTTCGCTACCGTACAAACAATGCGTAACCCTTTGCAGGCCCTGGTTACCGTGCAGACAATTTGAATGTGTTGGACGAGTTTTATATTGAATTTATTACTTTATAGTTAAAACTTCTGGAGTATTTCGTATCTACAAATAAAGTACATATATTTCAATGATATTGCAGTGAGATTGCATGCGAAGTGGCACTGGCACTAGCCCCACGCGGTGGCACTGGCCACCACGTGACCATCGTTGACCACTGACCACTGACCGCTGACCACTGACCACTGACCACTGACCACTGACCACTGACTACTGACCACTAACTACTGACTACTGACTACTGACCACCGACCACTGACCACTGACCTGTGACCAGTGATCACTGACCACTGACCACTGACCACTGACCACTGACCACTGACCACTGACCACTGACCACTGACCACTGACCACTGACCACTGACCACTGACCACTGACCACTGACCACTGACCACTGACCACTGACCACTGACCACTGACCACTGACCACTGACCACTGACCACTGACCACTGACCACTGACCACTGACCACTGACCACTGACCACTGACCACTGACCACTGACCACTGACCACTGACCACTGACCACTGACCACTGACCACTGACCACTGACCACTGACCACTGACCACTGACCACTGACCACTGACCACTGACCACTGACCACTGACCACTGACCACTGACCACTGACCACTGACCACTGACCACTGACCACTGACCACTGACCACTGACCACTGACCACTGACCACTGACCACTGACCACTGACCACTGACCACTGACCACTGACCACTGACCACTGACCACTGACCACTGACCACTGACCACTGACCACTGACCACTGACCACTGACCACTGACCACTGACCACTGACCACTGACCACTGACCACTGACCACTGACCACTGACCACTGACCACTGACCACTGACCACTGACCACTGACCACTGACCACTGACCACTGACCACTGACCACTGACCACTGACCACGACCACTGACCACTGACCACTGACCACTGACCACTGACCACTGACCACTGACCACTGACCACTGACCACTGACCACTGACCACTGACCACTGACCACTGACCACTGACCACTGACCACTGACCACTGACCACTGACCACTGACCACTGACCACTGACCACTGACCACTGACCACTGACCACTGACCACTGACCACTGACCACTGACCACTGACCACTGACCACTGACCACTGACCACTGACCACTGACCACTGACCACTGACCACTGACCACTGACCACTGACCACTGACCACTGACCACTGACCACTGACCACTGACCACTGACCACTGACCACTGACCACTGACCACTGACCACTGACCACTGACCACTGACCACTGACCACTGACCACTGACCACTGACCACTGACCACTGACCACTGACCACTGACCACTGACCACTGACCACTGACCACTGACCACTGACCACTGACCACTGACCACTGACCACTGACCACTGACCACTGACCACTGACCACTGACCACTGACCACTGACCACTGACCACTGACCACTGACCACTGACCACTGACCACTGACCACTGACCACTGACCACTGACCACTGACCACTGACCACTGACCACTGACCACTGACCACTGACCACTGACCACTGACCACTGACCACTGACCACTGACCACTGACCACTGACCACTGACCACTGACCACTGACCACTGACCACTGACCACTGACCACTGACCACTGACCACTGACCACTGACCACTGACCACTGACCACTGACCACTGACCACTGACCACTGACCACTGACCACTGACCACTGACCACTGACCACTGACCACTGACCACTGACCACTGACCACTGACCACTGACCACTGACCACTGACCACTGACCACTGACCACTGACCACTGACCACTGACCACTGACCACTGACCACTGACCACTGACCACTGACCACTGACCACTGACCACTGACCACTGACCACTGACCACTGACCACTGACCACTGACCACTGACCACTGACCACTGACCACTGACCACTGACCACTGACCACTGACCACTGACCACTGACCACTGACCACTGACCACTGACCACTGACCACTGACCACTGACCACTGACCACTGACAGTGACCAGTGACCAGCGACCGTCCACGGCCGGCATAGCACCGCTCGCGCACCAGCATGTCGCGCCGGGCCCGGCGAGCGGTGCGGCGAGTTGCACGGCACACCTGGGCGCGTGTAATCAATATGGCTGGGCGGCGGACGGCGGGCGGCGGGCGGTAGACGGGGGCGGGGGCGGCGGTGGCGGCGCTCACGCCGGTGACATGTACACACACACCCACACACACCTGTGGTGCGGCCGACCGACGCCGGCGGAGGCCGGCGTCGCGACCCACCAGCCGCCAGCTGAGCCGGCGACGGTCGGCGCGACCAATCAGATATCGCGGCGGGTGCATGTCGTGTGGATGGCGGGCCGCACGCGCCACGGGCTGCCGGCCGACACTGGTGTTCGGCGCCCGACGACTCAGAGCACGCACGGAGGTGCCCCCTCCACTCCCCCCCCCCGTGATGCAGCACGAGCCGACCCTCAGCCGGCTCGGCGGACGCCGGCTGGGTTGGGCAGCCGGAGGATCTGCTGGTGACCGGAGGGGCGGGGAGGGGAGGGACTTTTCTTGGCGTACTGGACCGTAGAGGTCATTTGCGCCGCCTTTAAAGCGAGTACGCTACATGGTGGCCTGACCGCGCGGGCGCATTTCGTCTGCTCCGTGCGTCTATCGCGTCGGATAGCGCGTCATGTTTTTTTTTGTCCACCGACGTCGTGCTATTGCTGTCTTTTATATTTTTAGGACTTTTCGGGACTTTTTGGGACTTTATTTCGCATTTTGGGCGTTATAATCCTTGGACGTTGTGATCTTTGGACGTTATGAACTTTGGCATTAAATTAACTCTAGATGTTATGAATGCTCCCCGTCGTTTATCGTCGCGGCCGCACCGGCTTTGAGACACGTGAATGCGCTCGTCCGTACAGGGTTTGTCGGTCCCGACTTCAGAGAGCCGCATCAGATTGGTTCCAATTGTGGCACATCTAATTACATGCTCTGTTGGTGGCAGGCCTTGTGGTTCTGCTTCGACAAAACGAAAGTCAACCGAATTAATGCAGTTGAAATGAGACTAAGCTACTCGCTTGCCATTGGAAGAAGCGTGCCATTCACCTTCTCGACCATTTGTGCACGTCAATAATCGTGCCTGCCCTGTGCCCAAGAGGCACATCGACTGCACCCAAATCCGAGCAGCGGGCAACTTTTACTTATAACTATGGAAGACTTAATATTGTGCGTACCGATGCGTCAAATTCGGATAACTCAGACAGGGGAGACATTGCGACGCGTCTGTCCTTGACACACACGACGCACCAACACAACTTCATGTACTCATGTTGGCTGTGACATCATCACAATACGCATCTAAACAGCTTCATGTACTCATGTTGGCAGTGACGTCATCGCAACACCCACCTAAACAACTTCCTGTACTCCTATTGGCTGCGACGTCACCACAAGACGCATCTAAACAACTTCCTGTACTCTTATTGGCTACGACGTCATCACAAGACGCACCTAAAAAAACTTCCCGTACTCCCATTGGCTGAGACGTTCTCACAAAACGCACCCAAACAACTTCCCGTGCCCCTATTGGCTGCGACGCCGTCCGGTTTGTGACGAGGTCGCCGACGCGGGCAAATCCGCATGCGTTCGCGCCAAAACGGCGGCAGCGCGGCGAGGTCATCAGGGTGCAGCGGCCGCCCGGCGACCGGTGGGCGACGCGGTAGCAGAAGTAGCAGCGGCAGCAGTAAGTGTTCCAGTACTCGGGTGGATCGGATTGGATTGTGGCTTTACGACGCACACAGCAGCTGAGGGGGGACGAGTAGCCAGGGGGTAAGTTGCTCGTCCCACAATCGAAAGGTTGTGGGTTCGAGTCTCACCTGTCGCTACTCTTCGCCCGCGACCAATCAGCGTGAGAGATTGGCGACGCTGCATGACTCAACGGTCGATGTGTCGTAAAACCAACAACCAACCAATCAGCAGCTGAGGCCATACGGCGTCGCCTGCCTCTCACCCTGGCAGGAAGGGCGGGCATCGCGGGGAATCAGACCCCGTACCTCTGGCGTGCCAGACGCTCAACTTAACCACTGAGCCACCGACGCCCTACTCGGGTGGTGACTCGGACCGCCCCTGCCGGACGGTTCAGTATCCAGTGCCGGTTCAGTATGGCGAAGACAATTCAGGATGAATCGCAGCCGGAGGAGGCCTCCCGGCTGGCAGGGCCATGTGGAAGATGCTGGGGCTGGATGTGCTGAAACACCGATGCAGACGGTTGAACGGCATGGTGTCCCCTACTCAGAGAGGAATAAGATTGATGAGGCAGTGTGCGCGTGCAGATGAAGGTGTACCTCAGGCGACTTATGATTCTCAACTGTCCACCCTGTAATAATCATCCACAAAGTGTGCTGCATATCTAAGCGGTGTTGCCGTGCAACGATGATGTAGGTCACACTTCCAAGGATGAACCAAAATGCACCTTAAATAGACGATTTCCGTTTACTGCGGTATGGCATACGTTCTACCCTCTTCGTTTCTCAATATACGTCTGCTCCATGGAAATGTTCTCATGGAGCAGAACAAGATGAAGCTCGAAATAAGTTAGTGCATGTAAAGAGGTAGTGAAGATAAAACTGCAACACCAATGCCATACTGCTCCCAGACTCGCTTCGCGATGTCAACCGTCCTTGCCACATACTTCATCATATTTTAACCACTATATCTAGTTTACTGTTTACTGTGTGATATGATTAATGTAACAATATATGCAGACGCATATTTCGTGGGCCGCCTGTCACGAGCCTGGCTGGAAGCGACTCGTGCACTTCGGTTATCGGGTGATTCACGACGCACTTTACGCACATTCATGGCTAATGGCGTCGCCCACAATGTTTCGCCGGTGGGCCGCGAGGCTTGGGAAATGTCCGGAGCGGTGCGAGTGTCGAACCCGGGACCTTTGGTTCCCAGAGCCCAGCACCTTAACCACTCGGCAACCCCGCCTCGATCGAGTCGCGCAGCTGATGCGAGCTGTAATCGGCGGCGGAGCCAGGACCTTTAAACTTGCTGCCGGCCGTGCAGACTTGAGGGCGATCGTCTAGTTTGCCTCAGGCAGGCTCGGTGCGATGCCAGATCCCAGCTGTTGCCAGATCGGCCAGGTCGTTTGGGGTGGTGGGAGGTGTCACCATCCGACGCTGCTGGCATGCCGGTAGCGTCGGCTACCGGCATCTAACGGCATGCCATTCAAACGACGTTCGATAGGAAGTCTGCCGGGCACATACGTCCCGCTGTATAAGCCGGCATTCCGGCTACGCGCGTCGCCCGGAGGCGAATTGTTCAGGTGCCAAGTGTCCATCTCCAAACCGGAAGGTGGTGAGCTCCGGCTACACCTGTCGCTACTGCTCGCCCGCGACCAGCCAGCGTCAGGAATTGGCGACGCTGTGTAACTCAACAGTCGACGCGTCGTGTAGCCAGTCACTGACAACAAATCAACATAACCATCACTAATAACCAACTGACATGACCCACCAACACGCCAACGGGACTCCAACACGCCAGTGGAACTCCAACACGGCAGCGGAACACCATCACGGCAGCTGGACACCAGCATCCCAGCATGACATCAGGGAAGCTCACCAACACGCCACTGACACCATATCCCCACGCGATTGATTCGATCGACATGGTTACTCCGATTGATGCGATTGCTTCGATTGATGCGATTGCTTACATTGATGTCATTGATTAGATCGATGTGACTGATTCGATTGGCGCGGCCGATTCGTTTGATGTGATCGATTCGGCCGATTTGATTTACTCGCACGTCACGCCAATGGCTCAATTATTCGCCGCCGGAGCCGTACGACGGAAGAGCCGCGAGCACCACCAACTCGCCGGCCAGCGGCCAGTTTTTTATCGTAAATTTAATCAGAGTCGTTGCTGGGGTGGCTTAAGGAACCAGGGTTCTATTGCTAAGCAAAGCTTGTTGCATGAACCCTGGCCCCATCACCCGATCCATGAATTCCAGTTCAACGGCGGAATTTAGACCGAAAGTTTAACGTGCCGTCAATGCACCGACACAGCCGCCCGGCCTTATCGGGCCAGCTGCCAACTGACACTCCCGGCCGGGGGCTAAATACGAGCGCGCGAAGCGACTTGAACCCTGTGTTGCCAGGGCCTGGCAACACAGCAACACTCAGCTGGGGGGCCAGTTAATACGGACAGAGTTCCGCACGAACGACGGCGTTCCCATACCGGTGTTAACATAACGATGTCTCGTTACGTGTGAGATGTCGACACGAGGCAGCAGGATGCCGAAATTGGGGCCGCGGTGGCTCAGTTGGTAGAGCGTCGGACTCTTAGTCGCAAGATTATGGGTTTGAATCTCACAGCCGACGGCGTTTATCGAGTCCATTCGTGACCAATCGGCGTGAGAGGTTGGCGACGCTATATAACCTGGCGGTTGGATGCGTGGTAAAAAAAACCAAGCTCAAAGGATGTCGAAATCACCTTGGAACAATGCTGTTTACCATACGTGCCAAGTCCTTGAAGTCCGGCTTTGAAACAACTGCGTAGGTACATGTGACTGTACCTGTTTTGCGTGCTTGAGAGATACCTAGTTTGGGGATGACGATTCAAGGATAACGATGCAAATACACACGATATAAACTGGTACTGCATAGCAGCACATCATGGGTAATCCCTTTATCTGAAATTACGCTACGGGATGTTCGCTATCGCGACTGGATCCATCATGGTGAGGACGAGCGCAATACTTATAAACGGAATGCTGTTAGAAACACGACACAGATACTTCACAATCGCGCACCAGGAGGCGCCATGCCAATATTTGTCTGGGAAAGATGTTGGCTTAGTATTCGTTTAGTGGTATATTCCACCCTATTCTACAAATAATTAATCACCGTCCAACACTAAACGCGGCAAGGGCAGTGCTTGGCCTGTTCGACGACCCTCTCGCACTAAACACGGTACGACGGCGTGTCTACATAATAATTTGGCTTGTACGACGGTGTCCAAAACTAAGCATCGTACGACGGCGCGTCTACACAATGCACACGATATGGACATGACTAGGCCTGTACGACGGAACTCCCGCCAAAAACAGCGTTTATTGAAAGGTAGGCTCAATGCTTGGTCCGCCGAATGCCACGGGATGGCCAAATTGAGCCGACCTCGTCTGTATTGAGCCCACCTCGTCTGTATTGAGCCCACCTCGTCTGTATTGAGCCCACCTCGTCTGTATTGAGCCCACCTCGTCTGTATTGAGCCCACCTCGTCTGTATTGAGCCCATCTCGTCTGTATTGAGCCCACCTCGTCTGTATTGAGCCCACCTCGTCTGTATTGAGCCCACCTCGTCTGTATTAAGCCCACCTTGTCTGTATTGAGACCACCTCGTCTGTATTGAGCCCATCTCGTCTGTATTGAGCCCACCTCGTCTGTATTGAGCCCACCTCGTCTGTATTGAGCCCATCTCGTCTGTATTGAGCCCACCTCGTCTGTATTGAGCCCATCTCGTCTGTATTGAGCCCATCTCGTCTGTATTGAGCCCACCTCGTCTGTATTGAGCCCATCTCGTCTGTATTGCGCCCACCTCGTCTGTATTCTGGCACTGCTGTCGCGTTTCACTAACGCAATTATAAAGTCATAAACTCATAAAGTGGTTAGATTTAATTCAGAATCGTGGATGGAATTTAGAGTGGCTTCGTCGCGAGAAGTTTCTATCGGAGATGTAATGAGATGAGATCATGTCGGTCGGTGTTTCAAACTGGTCGAGAAATGTTTGTCTGCGTGTCTGCCTGTGTGTACGTGCCGTTTCGATGCATGCCGCACCGGAACGGCCGGGCGGATTTCGCTCACATTTCCACACGTGGTGCGCCGGTTCGTCGCGCAGACAATGGCGGTGGTTTCGGGTCGCGCGGATCACTTGCACACGTGCCACGTGCTGTCAACTGGGGTCATGCTGACATCAGTTAGCCAGGGTCATGACGATACCACAAATCGCACGTGAAACCTCGTGGAAACACGTGCCCGATAGGGAACTGTGTGACTTTGTGGTCGGCGGCCGGGCGCACTATACCGTGTGATCGTCAGGCGCGTGCATCTGTTTTGAGTTGGGCACCTCCAGCTGAAATGGGCGCATACCACAGCCATAAAATTTCGTGAGCTGGTAGCCCGTTATCGGGCTATCTGAGCACGCACGATCTGTAGGTGTGGGTAAGGCGTAGCGCGTGCCATGCGCTCAATATTCGCTAGACACCACCACTCCTATTTAACACGTGGCCGGACTTCTTCCGACGAAAAACGCGACCGGTGCATATTGGCGCGCGGTTCGGCTTACATCGAAGGGAACGAGGGATGTGTGACATCTACGTGAAAGTCTACAGTGTTGGCTACCCTTTGGGAACACTTCCAGTGCCATCGGATCAACACGCTGCACGTGAGCGATGCCGGTGTGCTGGGATAACGGGCTGCGCCGCGGTCTTCTGTCGCCAGTTGGTTTAGCGCGTGAAGCGGGAATTTTTACGTCCGAATGATACATTTTAGTGCGCCGAATCGGCTCGGTTTCAACCGGCATAGTTCGCGAATCAGGGGACCGATCGACACCAAGCCGACACCACGATGTAGCCAAGACAATCTGCAAGTTTGGCAGTGCAAGCATTTTGCCGCACGTGGCACGTTCACCCGGAGAATGGGTGTAAATAACTGTTGTGATTCTCACCACACCTTCAGATTTCCCCATCAAAACTGCTTTTCCTACAACCAAGACTGCCCTTAAACACTACCAAACATCATTCTCAACCTTCTTATGGATGGATGGATGGATGGATCGGTGGGTTTGCTGCAGCCAACATCATCGATCGAAGAATATAGGATCGCATACTCTTACGAACACGAAAACCTCCTTGCTCGGCTCCGACTCGGAGATAGAACACTCACTCACGATTTCCTCCTCCGCCGACTTCGCCACGCTCCGCCGTGCCAAATGTGTGACGTGCAAAACTCTGTCGAACATTTTTAGCTGATCTGCTCTACGTCCCAATTACAACGTCGCCCCCTCCTACACGGCCAAACATCGGATTCCACTTCCGCTTCAAAACATTTATCTGTGACAAGCACCCGGAGCTCGTTGAGTTACGTTTTGCCTTTCTGCACAGCACCAAACCTGAGAAAGTGATTTGAAGTAAAACACTATCATACTCTCTGCCATCGTAAAACACATACGTATAGGTTATTCCACACCAGGTAGGCAGGAACCGATCCAATTTGGCCAAAACTGACGGTTTCCATCGCCAGATTTCGCTTGCTTTATACTGACGGGTTTCTCAAGCAGCTTGGTTTTCCCCTTCTCATGTTTTCCCAAGCTCTGACTGAAAAATACACCTGCACATACAAAGTCGGGCCTGACGCCCACGACTCGCCCTGGGCTTCGGGCCTCCGCTTCGTTCCAGGTCGCAGGCGGGCAGTGGAGCCTCTTCGTAAGCTGTAAAGCTCCCCTTCCAAATTTCCTAATTGCTATGTATGTATGTATGTATGTCCGCATATGAACTGCATGCTATGCATGTGTTGGCCCTTTACGCCACGTTCTTTGTTTGCAGGCGACTCGTCTTTCGTGTCTTGCTTCTCTGATATAACCGGATGCCACATAAGCCGGATCAACGTAACCCTTTCATTAACGTAGCAAATCCCTAGCGGATAGCACTCGGCCACTGCTGAAGAAAACAAATACGGCCGCACGTGCTATGGCGCCAGCCAAGCTACCGTGGGAGAGAGTTAATTAGTCAATATAACTTGTGATGTATGCAGGAAAATACAGCCGTGTTATTGGGAGTATGGAAATCAAGTTTGAAATGGGTAAGGTTGATCAGTTCAAATGAGGTCCACTATGAGGACCAACGTGCTTTGGTTAGGTCCTGGCAAGACCGGTCATGTTAGGTTAGGTTAGGTTTGGTTAAGCTATGCCATGTTAGGTTAGGCTAGGGTATTGTAGCTTGGTTAAATGTGTTACCTCGGTTCAGATGAACTCGATGAGGGAGTGGGGTGGGGTAGCTTTCACGGTCTATACGCAACCTACGCACTGGTGTACTTTTACGATGTTACCACACCAACGTGATTATGGGGTTGGAGTGAATCTAGTTCGAGCCACATGGGCCTATCTGGGTTAAGCCTCTAAAGGAGAGATGATATAAGCCTGGACAAAAAGACATTCATAACTCCAACCAGCACCACATCCCAACTCCAAACGAAATATTCACCAACATCCCACACACCCAAAAATACCAATTTACCTACCTATACATCCATATTCACTCGATTCAGGGGACCGCACACATGGATCGAATGTTTTACCACTAATTGTCTAACTCCACCCATGTCCGCTTAAAGGGACCTGTATCGTGCATACCTACTTAGCATAAATCCAACCCCACCCACCATTAATTATAGATCAAAAACAACATTATCCAGCAAAAAAAATTGTCCGCCCCATTGGTATATATGTATATATATATATAAAAAAAAAAAAATATATAAAAAATATAATAAAAGTAATGGCTCCATGCCTGTACAAGATATTCCAAGTGAAATCGCACATAGGCTAAGTACAATTTTCTCATTACTTCCTTGCTCTAACACCTCATGCACCTTTTCATGGCGAATGATCAACCCTGGTCGATGCGACCTAAAGCCCAAATAACACCTTTTCACGATTCCCAGTATTCTCTGATTGCCCTGATCCTAGCTGGGATGCATTTGTTCTGCTTTAAGGCCATTTGAAACTAACACACCTAAGTCTCTTTCCTCTTCAATAACATCTAGTCTCCTACCTCCCACGGTATGCGTATCTGAAAGTCTCACCTCCAGACCACAGATGCGTGGCCTTACACTTGTCAACAGAGTTGTTGCTACAATGCCCCATCTGCAGCTGCCGTATAGGTGACGATGGCCTCTGTTGATTGATTGTTTGGGCTTAGGGCGCGCCGAATACGAGGCGACGGGCTCTGTCAACAGAACTGTTGCTACAGTCGCCCATCCGCAGCTGCCCCATAGGTGACGATGGCCTCAATGTCAACAGAACTATTGCCACAATATTCAGGCAATCATCATCCGATGCATCAATTCAGCGCGAGTTTCAAAACAATTTCAGCACACACACACACACATATACACGCACACGCACACACACACACACACACACACACACACACACACACGCACACGCACACGCACACGCACACCCACACGCACATGCACACGCGCACGCGCACGCGCACGCACGCACGCACACACACACACACACACACACACACGTAGAGAAGAGGCAAATCCTGCGTCGGATCAGATAAATAGCCGGGTTGCCTCTCGCGCGAGCAGATGAGGGTAATATCATCCGGTCGCGCGCAATATATCATCGCCTGAGGCGAGGGAGCCGGGATTGCCGTTGCGACGGTACGAACAATACCCGACACAAGAGGATGCCAGGCCTGGTCACTGTCGGTGGGCTCGTGCGTCGCTGGAATGAGTAAGCGGCACTGCTGCATGAATCGTACCTGGTCTGAGAAATGAAAAATGTGTGGTCGTAGTTGCGTTGTTTGTTCGGACACAGTGAGTGCACTGGCAGACGATATCGCTAGTGCTCAGCTGATATCCTACGATATCGCCAATGCTCAACTGTCATTCTGGTGTGGCAGGGTTTCATGTCAGCTGCGCTTCTTAAATGAACAGCAAGGAAGAGCAGAAAGTGGCTTATGACGAGACCAATCGAGACAGGACGTGTCTCGAGGAGCACGTCCTGTAAGTGGCGATTCCAGAATCTGATCATTCCCCAGAAACACATTGAAGGGAATCTATGACTGCAATAGGACGCCTTCGTTCGGTTCTTGCAGCAGCAATGCTTCACGTATTTCACTTAATTTTTCATTAGTGTGTAGCGGCTTGAGTGGTTACGTTTCTACGGACGTCTCACCGTTGGCGAGCTCCAAAGATCCGTCGAACTTGTTGGCACGTATATCCGGCGGCACAGCGTGAAGGTGCGAGAGAGAGTGCAGTGTGCATGGCACGTTATATACAGTAACCGCCGACGTGTCAGAGTGCTGTTCCGCCGCAGCGGCCCGCACACATGCGCAATGACCTGGGCAAGGTCACGGGCGATACTAGCCGGTTGCCGGGCGCGTAATGGCGCGGGGACGAGTAGCCTAGGGGTAAGTTGCTCGTCTCACAATCGAAAGGTTATGAGTTCGAGTCTCACTTGTCGCTACTCTTCGCCCGCGACCAATCGGCGTGAGAGATTGGCGACCTACATGACTCCCTGGGTCAAAAAAAAAAAAAAAAACAAACAAACAAACAAACAAACAAACAAACGTAACGGCGCGTGACTCATGTGCTGTCAAAGCACGAGTTACTACAAGTTCACGTTGAATCAATGTCAGGAAATGCGATTGTTCAGGACTGTAATGGGAAGAAGTGTTGCGAAATGCCAGCAAATGGCTGTCGTTGTCACGGTGGGAAAAACTCAGAAGCTGCTCGGTTGACACTAGATAGGTTGCTATACCTAGGTTGCTATAAAAGGCTGTTATGGCAATGTTCCTATAAAGAGGTTGCTAGAAAGAGGTTGCTATGGCAATAAACAGGTTGCCGTAGTGAGGTTGCGATAACGAGGCTGCTATAGCGAGGTGGCTCCAACGAGATTGCCATTGACAGGTTGCTATATCGAGGTTGTTATAACGAGGTTTTTATTACGAAATTGATTTGGCGAGATTGCTACGATGAGGTTGCCAGAATAAAGTTGCTATAGCGACGTTACTATAACGAGGTTCCTATAAAAAGGTTGCTGTAACGAGATTGCTACAAAGAGGTTGCTTTAACGAAGTTGCCATAACAAGGTTGCCATATCAAGGTTGCTATAAAGAGGTTGCTATAACGTGGTTGTCATAAACAGGTTGCCATAACGGTGTTACTGTAATGAGATTGCTATATAAAGGTTGCTATTGCGAGGTTGCAATAACGAGGTTGCAAAATCGAGGTTGCAATAGCGAGACTACTATAACGAAGCTTCCATGGCGAGTTTACTATAGCAATGTGCTACAGGTCCTCACTGCTGGGGAAATTAACTGGGGAAACCCCACTCAAATGTGTTAGCTCTTTGGGGTAGCTGCGGTAACTGGGGTAACTCGGGTAATTGGGGTAACTGGGGAATGCAGTTGTGATCTAACGGGGCTGAGTTGGCAGCAAGTAACCACACCGCTCGATAGGCAGCGAATTAATTTAGAACCGTACCTGTATCTCCAGTTTAGATTCAACCGTACATCCGGGACAGTCCCTTCAAGATGGTGTTTGCTATGGAGCCTGCTTTCACGTGGCAAATGCGAAGCGCTTATGTGCTTCATTACTTCGCTGTTTTGTGGTCGGTACAAATGGAAGATGTCGGCATTCGGAAAAGTAAGTTTTGCTTCCTTGAACTTTGGCCCTGACGTGAGGTAACAGTGAAGCGTAAGAACCAGCCGGTTATGCTGTAGAGGGACGTATCCTCACATCAGTGTATCCCTGATGTGAGGCTACACTCAAACGTGATGACCAGCCGGGCTATATTGTGAGGATGCCGGCTATGTGGTTATACGGTTATGCCGGTTATACGGTTATGCTGTTCGTTGTATCCTCACATCAGTGTAGCCCTGATGTGAGGCTACACTGAAGAGCGAGAACCAGCCGATCACGCTGTGCTGAGGCGTTATGCTGCGGCGGATTTCACTAAAATGTGATATCACCTGCTGCCAATTAATACCGTGAAGGCGGAGGTAGCCGATGCAACGTACGCCAATACATGCGCAAAATATAGCATTCTGCACGAGTGACGAGAAACAAATGAAAACAACAAATGACAACAACACATTACAACAAACGACAAGAATTGACAACCACAGACCACAACAAATAACGACAAGATCAAATAACAAGAACAAATAACAACAGGAACAAATAACAACAGGAACAAATAACGACAACAATAACAACAACAACAAATAACACTTCCCAGCCCTATAAATTCCACGCCTCAGTATGCAAGACCATCATAAACGATCCTCCATCAGTCGACCGTGAGACACGGCGGTAAAATATCAATCACAACTGGTGACCACAGCTGGCGAGATATTCACCCCGGCCCAGAGAAATGGCCGTCAACCGAGCGGAAAACGCCGCAGGCGTCCAATCAACAGGCAGTGACAGTTCGGACGGCCCAACCGCGGCAGTGTCCTAAAATTACTTCACCATTAGCTGTGCGGATGAAGAAAAAAGTTGTTTGGGAATAGTGAGATTGGAAGAAAATAAAGGATCGTCACTTAAAGATTAAAAAAGCGGAATGACTTTCACTTCAGTTTACTTCACTTCAGTTTGCATTTTACAGTATTTAGCAGTGGTGTGCATGATGACTGCCCATACATCATGTGGCAAACGCGTAAAAACCTAAGACAAGGATGAAATAGCACAAGTCCATTAACTGTGAATTTTCAGGTCACATCTTCAATTATTTTACACTGAACCGCAGCCTCCTGAGAAGCCTCGCCCCATCGCGGTCTGTGCCGACCGGCTAGGTGGATTGCGATCTGGCGTCACTTAGCAACGCGTCGGTGAATAAAACTCGAGGCGATGACGTCACGTGGAATTCAGACGGGTTCTGCGAAATCATCGACGTCTGGTGGGAACTCGGCGCTACTAGAGCGATGATGGTCATTGGGTGTACGACGCGTTCACTGTTTCGGGCGATAGAGCGTCGTGTCAATCTCGACGTCTCGTGTCTCTCACGCTCGATTAGTGACGAGTGAAAGGTAGCGACAGGTGGGACTCGAACCCGCAATTTTTTCGGTTTGGAGACTGGAACTTCATCCTCCAGTCTATTCGCCCTGAACAGTTTGATACCTTCAATAGCTATACGGCTGTTGGAAGCTAAAACTGTTCTTTATGTATACACAACGTACGAGGAACACCACCGATAAATGTGGCTTCCAGGTTAAAGCACCTCAATTGGTGTGAGCAGAAGCTGTCACGGACAACATTGCGAATTCATTGTTTCTTCACTATTCGGCTCACTAATTGAACTGCGTTTCCTTACATACGTATCCCTTAGATGTGCCGAAATACAGTTGAAGGGGTGCACAACTCTCCTAAGGTACTCATAATTATGAGGGAGAAATACACGAAAGCATGTTTTCTAAGGTGCTAACTGTGCAGTTCGGCCTGTGTACATATGCGAAATGAGTTAAGTTGCCTTCGGAAGAGAATTACTTCAACAACTCATGTTTTTCCACTTGAGATGTCAATATTTGGTGGATACCAAATATTTGATGTCGACGAGTGCATGTGGATGTGTGCACATGGCCCAGTAGCTCATGAGTTGATTCAATTGCCTTGACCTCGGCACAGCCTCGTGGGATATTATGTCGCAGTCGCAAGGTCGTATGCGTACTTTCCCACGGCTGCTGGTGGTGCGCGCCCGCTACGAAAGAGGGCTCCGCAAGCATTATTTCGGTGACGGTATGCCCCTCAAGCAATCTCCAGCTTTCGGCCGCCTGAAGTGCATTTTTGGTGCCTTTTCCCAAACGTTCTCGCACACAGACAGACACTAGATTCTCCGCTTCCTAATCAATGCTGACGACTAACGACAGCGAACAGTTCCTTCATAATAATGTGCAGTAAATAAGTTCAGTAAAAGCGTAATGAATGAATCCTTTCATTAGCCGACTAATTATAATCCATCGTTCTTCAGTTATCGTGTTCGTTCGTTTTCTTTTTATATTCGTTAATCTGAGTTCATGCTGGAAGCCGCAAGTTTGAGGGAAAAATTATCCTCTGACAGAACGATTGTAATAAATCCCGTTGTAAATAAATACTAGCCGCCACTTGTCGGGCTTTCCAAAGTTCCTTCAAACGCCAGACGGGGCCTGCAATTACCGTTCAGATCCCGTTCAGATACCGCTCTTTTACATCGCTCACCTAATGTCACGACGACGAAGATGCCGCACTCTCAAACTCCAAGTGGCGCTCAACCACCACTTGTTAACGCCCTCCAAATCGCTGCTCGTGAAATTCGCCGATATCCGTTCGACGAGCCGGAAATTGGCCGGCAGTTATCCGGCCCGCCCAACGACAGCCACCGGCGCTAGTGATTACGTCACGCCGTATCGCCACCCGCCGCGAACACCAACACACAATGCCACACCGCCGACGCCGGAAGCGCGGCGCTGATCAACGCGCCGCGCTTCATCCGGCGCCGGCCGAAGCCGCCCGAAAAGGATATGGGTTGGTGATCATCCGCAGACAGAGGCGCCGCACCGGGTGCGTCTGCTCCAGCCGGCGGAACGTGACGGCCGCGAAGCCCGGGAACGGCAGCTGCTCCTCGTCGGAGTCCATCAGCGAGCCGTCCGACGAGCACGACGAGCTGTAGGACGACGAGGACGAGGCGCTGCTGCCGCCGGCGTGAGCCGAGTAGGCGCCGTCGTTCAGCCCCGCCGTCGCGCAGCACTCGTCCGCCATCGAGTCGCGCAGCGGGTGTCGCGCAGCGTCGCGCAGCGGGTCCGAGAGTCGCGCAGCGTCGCCGGAGCGGCGCGCAGCGTCCGCGAGGGTGTCCGCCTCGGCCAGCATTGTCGCGCCGGTCGCACGGGTCTCGGCTCTGAGATCTGGCCGCTCGGTTCTCGGCTGGGGCCGGCTCTGAGTGATCGGCGTCTCTGAGTGATCGCGGCGTCTCCGAGTGATCGCGGCGTCTCTCCGTGGTATCAGCGTGTCCGAAGGCGGACGTCGCTGTCACGACGACACGTTTGCCACACGTTTGCGACACGTTGCCTGGGGTCGCCGGGCAGACCAGACCGTCGGCGAGCACGTCTCCGCAGACCCTCCCCTGACGGCGCCGCGGTCCGAGCCCGAGCACGTCGCGCGTCACACTGGACCACTGACGAAGCCGACGACCGGCGACCAACGACACCACTGACCGACGAGGCCGTCGAGGCGCCGCCACCGCCGCCGGCGCACCTCAGCCAGTCAGCGCGGCGGGCCACTGGCGGCGCGCGCGCCCGCCGCGCCGCACCTGGGCGGCGCACGCGCCGCGGGGCCGCCGGCGGCGACTCGGCCGGCGCCGACACGGGCGCCGGCCGATCGGGCGGCCGCCGGCGTCGCGGTCCTCGCCGTCGACTCGGCCGCGCCTATCGATTCGCCTGACCGGCGGGTGGGTGTGCCGGCCGGCCGCGAAGACGGACGAACGCCCGCGGGGTGTAATGCAGATGGATCGCGCCGGCCGGCCGATTTGGCACCGTCGGCCGTGCCGCGCGCACCTGCCGCCCCCCCGCACACCCTATCGATTCGGCGGGCGGCGTGTGCTCTCCGTGCTCCTCGTGCTCCTCGTGCTGCTGCGGGTGGCAACGCCGCCCGTCCGGCTGACCTCGACGCAGCTGGTCGTCTAGCGGCAGGTCCGACATCGGCCGGCCAGTGTGTGGAGGTGGAGTTTGAAACCCGGGGACGCTTGCCTCGCGCTGGTGGTGGTGGTGGTTATTGGCTTTGCGACACGTCGACCGTTGAGTCATATAGCGTCGCCAATCTCTCACGCCGATTGGTCGCGGGCGAAGAGTAGCGCGACAGGTGAGACTCGAACCCACAATCTTTCGATTGTGAGACGGGAAACTTACCCCTAGACTGCTCGTCCCCGCTTCGCGATGGAAAATTTCGAGAAGAATCGCTGTGGCCGCCGTTTCGGTTCGTCCGTTCGTCGTTTCTTCTTCAAACGCGGTGTTTTTTGGTTGCATTTAAACCGCGGGAAGCTGATGAGCATCATAGGTTACCGACGCAATGAAGCCACGCCCCTGCTGAGCGACCAGTCAAGCGGATGCGCCATCCGCTTCGATCCGAACTAATGTACTGGAAAACGCAGGCATTATCTGGAAAGCAACAAAAAGCGACCAGTTTCTCGCGGCACTATATCACGCATCATCATCGAACAATAAAGTCGCATCGGCACCACTTACATCAGGTTTCCTAGAAGCGGTGCTGGGCTGACATTTCCGCTCTGAACGCGGCTGTACTACCTGGTGGTGAAGTGCAGGCAAGATGATGATTTGACACTGAAGACTTCAGACACTCGGTCGCATCCAATTCGTTAGGTGGCTGTGTTTCACAATGTGGTTGACAGCCGACCAGAATAGCAAAAAAGCTCACGCGAGGCTCTCACCCACACCTCTCCAGGGGACGGTAACGTGCTCACCACCAAACAGGCCGGCAGAACAGTAAGAGGTTCACGTGAGGCTCTCACCCACACCTCTCCAGGGACCATAACGTGCTCACCACCAAACAGCAGGGCAGAACAGTAAGAGGATCACGTAAGGCTCTCACACACACACACAGACAGACACAGACACACACCTCCCCATGAAGGAAACGTGCTCACCGCCCAACATCCCGGCAGAAGAGTAAGAGGCTCACGTGAGGCTCTCACAGACACCTCTCTAGGGAAGGTATAATGCTCACCACCAAACAGCCGGGTAGAACAGCAAGAGGCTCACGTGAGATCTCACCCACACTTCTCCAGAGACCGTAACGTGCTCACCGCCGCATGCACACCGAGCACCATGGAAAACAATTACCGCACCGATAATTCCGGATGGCAAGTAATGTATTCACTCCTGTTAAATGTTCCAATGCAACAACACAGCACTCTCCGTCTTAGTTTTGCTTCTCGTACGGTGCACGGCTGCCTTACCGACGCCACGGAAAAGAGATGGATTAGGGCGCTCGTCCACTGGTTTTTCGTCTTCCGTTCCCCGACTCTTTGTGTGATAGGAGAGTGCAATCAGGTGATTTTTTCTAGCATTGTTTTGCGACTTCGCACCATTATTTTAATTTGATAACTGTATCAGAGACGGCTCCAGGAGCGAAAATCAAGAGGCACCTCATGCAGGTTTTTGCGAGCACTTAGAAACAGCACATGCATCTGCATATTTTCATTATTTTACTTCTCAGGTGCCTAAATTTGGACTTTAGCGGTGCATACAGTCTTGCTTACCTACGAAAAGTGCGTATTTTCAATATAGCCCCGTCACGGACAAATCTATGGCGACAGGAAATTGGCAACATTGGTGGCCAGTTTACCTAGTGCTGCATCATCTGCGTTGCCATCGGAAAGTTGAGAGGGTCGGGTGAATTCGGGACGAACGGCAATAAAGCATCACAAGCAGTGGCGGAGCCAGAAGGCGTTCCCAATGGCGGATCCAGGAGGAGACGAGAGGTATTCAAGGCGTATCCTATTCAAACCAGTACAAGGAATGGGCCGACGCCGGTGACGCTGTCAATGGCGGATCAAGGACGAGGGGAGTGAAATTAGAGAAAATGCTTATGTTAAATCGCACGCAACGGTGGAGCCAGAATATTTTCATAAATGACCAATAACTGTACCAACCTTTCCACACCGGCCTCCCAGGACCCCCCCCCCCCGGTATTGCGTATTGTTCCATGGCGACGTTTCTGAATGAAACCTCATGGTAACTATTCATGGTATTATGTAAGAAAATCAACGTACCTATTTTGTAGGTGCGGCACCGACTGCTAAGGAAGACCAGCTACAACGAACAAATGATACACACCCACGCCTTATGCTCCTGACTACGACATTGCCTACTTTACATGCACATGCACGGACATCAAATGACCATTTGGATTATTTCTGGCTTTGTTCATCCGGTTTCTCACAAAACGATATGACTCTGGCTTTGTCTTGCCGGTCCGCCACATCACGATCAGGCTCTGGCTTTGTCTCGCCGGTCCGCCACATCACGATCAGGCTCTGGCTTTGTCTCGCCGATTCACCACACCACGATCTGACTTTGTCCTACCCGGCCCTCCCGCCCCCAACACACCGCTGTGCGTCCAAGCCCTTCAGCGATCTCGTATGGTAATGCCAATATCCCACCGTCGGTGCAATTAACTCTCCAACTTCCAATTTGGCGGCATCGGAATTTCAACTGCTGTGTCGTCGTATGCTGTCTCGACTATTGTGCTGCCTGCATCCGTACCCAGACCAAAGCATTAGCTCACTAAGGGCCGGCCTGCGGTAATGACGGCATTGACATCCGCACCGGGCTATTACGTCCCCACGACATCAGGTCGGGTCCCATCTGCATCCGCATCGATCCTCCTCCAATCAGTGGGCGGCATGCCGTCTCTGCGCCAGCTGGGTCAGGCTTCACATCGGGAGACGGACAGAGCCAGAGTCGGACCGTGGTGTGCCGGACCGGCGGCACAGAGCCAGAGCCAGACCCTGGTGTGGCGGCACAGAGCCAGAGTCGGACCCTGGTGTGCCGGACCGGCGGCACAGAGCCAGAGCCGGACCGTGGTGTGGCGGACCGGCGGCACAGAGCCAGAGTCGGACCCTGGTGTGGCGGCACGAGCCAAACCTGTTACGACCCAGAGCCAGAGTCGGACCGTGGTGTGCGGACCGGCGGCACAGAGCCAGAGTCGGACCGGCGCAAGAGCCAGAGTCGGACTGTGTGCCGGACCGGCGGCACAGAGCCAGAGTCGGACCTGGTGTGGCGGCACAGAGCCAGAGCCGACCCTGGGTGTGCCGGACCGGCGGCACAGAGCCAGAGTCGGACCCTGGTGTGGCGGACCGGCGCACAGAGCCAGAGTCGGACCTGGCGGACCGGCGGCAGAGAGCCAGAGCCAGACCCTGGTGTGGCGGCACAGAGCCAGAGCCGGACCCTGGTGTGGTGGACCGGCGGCACAGAGCCAGAGTCGGACCCTGGTGTGGCGGCACAGAGCCAGAGTCGGACCGTGGTGTGGCGGCACAGAGCCAGAGTCGGACCGTGGTGTGCCGGACCGGCGGCACAGAGCCAGAGTCGGACCGTGGTGTGGCGGCACAGAGCCAGAGTCGGACCTTGGTGTGCCGGACCGGCGGCACAGAGCCAGAGTCGGACCGTGGTGTGCCGGACCGGCGGCACAGAGCCAGAGTCGGACCCTGGTGTGGCGGACCGGCGGCACAGAGCCAGAGTCGGACCCTGGTGTGGCGGACCGGCGGCACAGAGCCAGAGTCGGACCCTGGTGTGGCGGACCGGCGGCACAGAGCCAGAGTCGGACCGTGGTGTGGCGGCACAGAGCCAGAGTCGGACCCTGGTGTGCCGGACCGGCGGCACAGAGCCAAGTCGTGCGGCGGTGTGGCGGCACAGAGCCAGAGTCGGACCGTGGTGTGCCGGACCGGCGGCACAGAGCCAGAGTCGGACCCTGGTGTGCCGGACCGGCGGCACAGAGCCAGAGTCGGACCCTGGTGTGGCGGACCGGCGGCACAGAGCCAGAGCCAGACCCTGGTGTGGCGGCACAGAGCCAGAGTCGGACCGTGATGTACCGGACCGACGGCAGAGAGGCGCGGGGAAGAGTCTCTCCATCGTGCACTTCTTCCCCGTGCCGCTGGCCAACGATTTGACAGTTCTAGCGTGATCACCACGCCTCCGGCACAGGCAGATTCTCGCCGAACACGCCACCACACAGACGCTCTGCATTCGGCCCCGGGAAGCGTGGAGCCAGGCCGGTGCGGCCGACGGGACCGTGCACTGGTGTACCTTACCCCCTGGGCTGGGTGCCGCGGGGGTCCGTGTGCTGGTCTGGGGGTGTTGCGGTGCCTCGTGAGGGTACTGCGGTGGTCCGTGCGGGTACTACAGTGCCTCGTGAGGGTACTGCAGTGCCTCGTGAGGGTACTGCGGTGGTCCATGCGGGCGGGCGTCATCTGCGGTGTTCGGTAGCTGCGGTGGCTGTTCTGAGTCCGCCACCACGGCAGCTGTGTCAGCTGTGCTGAGCCAGCTGCTGCGGCAGCTGCAGGCAGCCAGCTGCCGCGGCTGGTGCGACGTTCCGCCCAGCCGGGCCATGTTTATTTACGCGAGAAACGCGGAAATGGGCCAAACAGAGGCGGCGATCGAGGTCGCATGCTGCAGGTCACCACCCCGACACTGCGGGGGCAGACTGCAGGTCACCACCCCGACACTGCGGGGGCAGACTGCAGGTCACCACCCCGACACTGCGGGGGCAGACTGCAGGTCACCACACCGACACTGCGGGGGCAGACTGCAGGTCACCACCCCGACACTGCGGGGGCAGACTACAGGTCACCACACAGACACTGGGGGCAGACTTCAGGTCACCACCTCGACACCGCGGGGGCAGACTGCAGGTCACCACCCCGACACTGCGGGGGCAGACTGCAGGTCACCACCCCGACACTGCGGGGGCAGACTGCAGGTCACCACACCGACACTGGGGGCAGACTGCAGGTCACCACCCCGACACTGACACTGCGGGGGCAGACTGCAGGTCACCACCCCGACACTGCGGGGGCAGACTGCAGGTCACCACCCCGACACTGCGGGGGCAGACTGCAGGTCACCACCCCGACACTGCGGGGGCAGACTGCAGGTCACCACCCCGACACTCAAGGCAGACTGCAGGTCACCACACACGACACTGCAGGAGGGCAGACTGCAGGTCACCACCCCGACACTGCGGGGGCAGACTGCAGGTCACCACCCCGACACTGCGGGGGCAGACTGCAGGTCACCACACCGACACTGCAGGAAGAACGACACTGGCAGACTGCAGGTCACCACCCGACACCACACGGGCAGACTGCAGGTCACCACACCGACACTGCGGGGCAGACTGCAGGTCACCACCCCGACACTGCGGGGGCAGACTGCAGGTCACCATCCCGACACTGCGGGGGCAGACTGCAGGTCACCACCCCGACACTGAGGGCAGACTGCAGGTCACCACCCCGACACTGCGGGGGCAGACTGCAGGTCACCACACCGACACTGGGGGCAGACTGCAGGTCACCACCCCGACACTGCGGGGGCAGACTGCAGGTCACCACCCCGACACTGCGGGGGCAGACTGCAGGTCACCACCCCGACACTGCGGGGGCAGACTGCAGGTCACCACCCCGACACTGCGGGGCAGACTGCAGGTCACCACACGCGGGCAGACTGCAGGTCACCACCCCGACACCGCGGGGGCAGACTGCAGGTCACCACCCCGACACTGCGGGGGCAGACTGCAGGTCACCACCCCGACACTGCGGGGGCAGACTGCAGGTCACCATCCTGACACCACACGGGCAGACTGCAGGTCACCATCCTGACACCACACGGGCAGACTGCAGGTCACCATCCTGACACCACACGGGCAGACTGCAGGTCACCATCCTGACACCACACGGGCAGACTGCAGGTCACCATCCTGACACCACACGGGCAGACTGCAGGTCACCATCCTGACACCACACGGGCAGTGATCACGTCGTCGGTCGCGGTCGCAGACTGCAGGTCGCAGACAGTAGGTCACTGACCCCGACACCACGGGGCAGTGGTCACGTGGTCGGTCGCGATCGCAGACTGCAGGTCGCAGACAGTAGGTCACTGACCCCGACACCGCGGGGGCAGTGGTCACGTGGTCGGCCACTGAAATATTGTTACGAGTTGGATGGCTCTGAGCTGCCATTTGGGCGTCTGATGCCAGCTTTTATTACTCATCAGTTTCAGATGCCGATTCCTTCCTTGCACACGTAATTCGTATTTGGTCAATGCTGAACTGCACATACATACTGGCCATCCCTCGTCAATACCTTATATCAGTACCAGGGTGAATACATCAATATCAGGGTGAATCAATGCAAAATTATCCTTCCCCGTCATTGGTTTCATGGACACATGACCTTTCAAGAATTAAATTCCTTAAATACTATAGAGGTTCATGCATTTGTTTTGCCTGTGATATGACTTTCTAAATTTCGTCTACATGTATATATCAGAACCACGATATGCATTACCAATAAGACAATGGAAGTGGGAAGCAATGACCACCTCGTTAAATGGCATGTACATTACTTCCCATTTGTAACGCCTTAGGAAGCCTATGTACACTGGCAGGACATATGATTGCGAACTTGACGCATAATGAATTGGATTTTTGGGACGTATCCGACAAGCTGCACACAGTCGACAACTACTCATCAACTGCAGAAGATTTGCTATGCTTGCAAGAGGTTGCACCGCTTACAGAATTTTATCCCACAATCTACGACGAAGCTTCACCGGTTGCGGTATTCGAAACCACGATCATATGATTATGGGTCGAAATCCTTACTGACTGAACTACAGGAACGCTGAACAAAATAAATGATATATAGGTTCCTGAGGTCGTTAACCTGCTTGCTTGATGTCTGCAGTTATATTTATTATTGCAGTTGTCTATAAGCGAAATTGTGAGGAAATTGGGTGATAAATACAGCCACCAATAGTCAGTGTACATACTATCATTTACGGCTATTTCGACTTGCAGGGAAGGCCGGGTCTAGTTGAAGAAAAAAATGTTGGCG
Organism: Imbricaverruca yamaguchii; assembly: GCA_034440575.1. Lineage (NCBI taxonomy): Eukaryota > Metazoa > Arthropoda > Thecostraca > Neoverrucidae > Imbricaverruca > Imbricaverruca yamaguchii. The sequence continues at coordinate 1,667,759 of JAOTOL010001583.1, read as the reverse complement.
AAACTCGAAATAACTCATCATTCATCTTCTTGGAAGGGTAGCGAGGAGATAGCTACACCTACGCCAAGCCTAAACCTTCTAGTACCATCCCAGATATTTGTTCGTGGCATCCTCTTGGCTTTCCACCAGAGAGAAAATAACCGCGCAACTACTGATTCATCAACTTACCCTGCTATAGAGGCATGTTGATGCTGACGATGGGACATGTTGATAAAATATAAGCTAAATGAAAATAGCATACATAGCCCATATTTCAAGCTTACCGTGATAATACTGATTTGAATCCTGGCTGGCCATTGCTCATGTAATATGCCATTTATGGAATTAGTAGACGTTCATTCCGTAGCTGCACCTATTCCTTCGTTCAGTCTTTTCCATCGGGTGAGAAACGCTCGTAGAAATATTGAAGATATATATCTTGAAACATTTTAGCAACCGCCTTAATACAAATTGGAACGGCTGTGGATATTTTATTTCATTACCAGTCCACAAGACGTTGATATGGGCTGATGTTCATGCAGGCTAATTACGTTGATGCCGTCGGTATCAATTTACCCCGCAGATTTTCTGCTGCAGGCTGCGACATGTTATGCAACATTGCGAGTAAAGTTTTGTGCAAACGATCGAAGCATTTCACCGTTGCAAAGCTGAAAGAACATGGTGATGATAACAGACAACTAAAAAGTTGGTGGCAAATTATAAACTAAGGGCGAATCACGGACATTGAAGCTTTTCTTTCGCTCCAAAAATGTGCCACGTTGTCACCATTTAGCAGCCGCAGGTCGAAAGGGCTTGCGCTTGTTTTTGCTGCGAGAAGGTGCCAGTAGCAACATGTGTGGAAGTCATGGCAACCGATTTCATATGTTTGGAGAACATAATGTTATATCGACCATCCCGTGTGTCAACTCGACCCGGTGCCCCCTATCCGCCTCTGGAACATTCCGGAAACGTTGTTTTGCCACATGGTGCTCGATTTTGCCGGAGATCGAACGGAGCTTCTTGCCAGCCTAGAAACAAGCAGATAATTGTTAATGGTCACGTGGTCACAGGACTGGCTTACGGCTTGTCTTCAATATCACAGGACTAGCCTCCGTCCGGTTTTTGTTGCCACAGGACTGGCCTCCGTCCGGTCTCTCGTACCGCAGGACCGGCTTCCGTCCGGTCTTTGTTACCACAGGACTGGCCTCCGTCCGGTCTTTGTTGCCACAGGACTGGCCTCCGTCCGGTCTTTGTTGCCACAGGACTGGCTTCCGTCCGGTTTTTTTTTTCCACAGGACTGGCCTCCGTCCGGTCTTTGGTACCGCAGGACTCTTTGCCACATGACTGGCCTCCGTCGGTCTTTGTTGCCCAGGATTGGCCTCCGTCCGGTCTTTGTTGCCACAGGACTGGCCTCCGTCCGGTCTTTGTTACCACAGGACTGGCTTCGTCCGGTCTTTCTACCCGCCGGCTTCCGTCCGGTCTTTGTTACCACACTAGCTGGCTTCCGCCCTGTACGCGCTACTACAGCACTGGCTTTCGTCCGGCATCCGTCACATGCTGTGCACTGTCGTGGAGCGGCCAGATGTCGCCCAGTTTGGCAGCCCTGCTGAACGAGCTGCTCCCCAGCAGTGCTGGCAGTGGTCGGAGAATCGACACGTCGCCCTCCAGAAGGGGCGGTCCAGTCAGAGGGCGGGCACGCGCGGATTGCATCCTTCCCGAGCCCACGCACTCCTACCCGCACCACATAACTGGTGGCCCAGTAAGAAGACTGGCACGCGTGGACTGTATACCTCCCGAGCCCCTCCACCCCAGCCCGCCACCATAACTGGCGACCGAGTCAGAGCACGAGCACGCGCTGACTGTATTCCTCCCGAGCCCCTCCGCCCCAGCCCGCCACCATAACTGGCTGCCCAGTCAGAGCACGAGCACGCGCTGACTGTATTCCTCCCGAGCCCCTCCGCCCCCGGCCGCGGCACTGAACCGCTCCGCTCCGATCGGCCGCAAAGAAAAGCAAACCCGAGCAACGGTCGCGTGCCAGCGAATTCCGGCCGCTCCATGTTGACGCCGCGTGCCGCCGCGGAAGACACGAGAACGGCGCCAGGAGGGCGCCAGGAGGACGACACGAGCGGCGCCACTAGGACGCCGTAGTTCCGGTGCTCCTACTGAGTCAGTGCTGCGGTCGGCAGCACTGACTCACCCTGTCTCTCGGCACTCGCGGCCCGCCGCGAATGCTCTGCCGAATGCGGCCAATTCAACAATTCGTCGGCAAGCTTCGTGGTACGTCGGGGTCGTGAAATGTGGTGAAACACGCCGACGCCGCTGGTGCTCTGCATGTCTTCCTCTGTAGTGATGCGCGCGCGGGGAGGGGGGGCTCTGGCATGAGAACCGGAAAAAGAGAGAGTGGGGCTGGGTCAACAGTCGTAGGTTCTGACGAATTTTCTACAGAGGCGATCATGGCATAGCATGGACATGATGAATGCATATGTTCTCACTGGGCATTACTCGAGAGTTTGTGAGATCATCACTCAATACTCCGTGTGCATGCTGTTTTTGTTATCCAACCTGGCAGCGGCGTGCCATTCTTGTTATTAACCTGGCAACACTTGGCGTAGCTTCTTACACCTGCTGGACATTCCGCAGAAAGGTTCGACCCTCATCCCTTCTGTATATCGAGATTTCTTTGGTTGATCTGAGAAATTCCAACGGCAATGGATACTGTTCTTCGCATATTGAAGTGCTCTCACTGACTTACATCAGGTGACCTATGACGTGGCAGAACACACCAGCTTATAAAGGTAGCCAACTAGTTTTCGTTTCGTTTACTTTTCGTTTTACTTTTAGTTTACTTCAGGCACAAGCTGCATGGAGTGCCTAACCGTGGGGAAACTGTCTAAAGGGTATTCAACGAAAGTTTAGAGCTGGACGCTATACCATACGCATCACAATACAACAACAAATATATGCTTAATTTAGACTGAAGAGCGAATGTAGAGGGCATAATTTTTGGATGGGGAGTGAGGAGGATCACAAATATGTTGTCATGGTTGGATGATGTATAAGTACAGCGTGCGCAATCCGTTTCCGTGGAACAGTGGGTCTGTATGTACGTTTTGTGTAACAGTCATTACTCATTTGTTTGTTTATTGGGTGGTTCACGACGCACCTTATGCACGTTCACGGCTAATGGCGCCGCCCACACTGTTTCGCCGGTGGGCTGCGGGATTGGGAAATGTCCCGAGCGGCGCTAGTGTCGAACCCGGGACCTTTGATACCCAGAGCCCGACACCTTAACCACTCGGTGTTACCTTAACACCTTAACACCTGTCATTACTCATTAAATAGGTACCTAACAGGGGTGGCACCTGGGAAGGGTAACCTCTCTCATAACTTCAATATTTTAGCATTAGCCTCATGGAGTTGCATCATAAATTGCGAGCTAAGGACGATTTTCGCCCTCGCCCCACCCCACCCAGCATTATGCACCATGGGTGTCGATTTGTATCCTTTTGTGGGGGCCATGGCTCCACCAATGTTGATCTTGGCCCCCTCAATGTTGATTTGGCCCCCCAATAACTTATGCTGTTTTTATGCTGATAAGAATGCTAATGGAAGAAAGAAGAAAAACACCATGCTTTATAGAAAACTTAGTTGATGTTAACCAGTATATTTTGTTCTGTAAAGAAACAGATTTGGCTTGGATAGTGGACTCCCTGACCCTGAACTCACCCCACCAAAACGTTGGCTTCGTTCCTCCCTAATGTTAGGCACCCAGGAAATACCTTCACCCATCGTCATCACAGCTCAGGCCGGCTGTGCTCCGATGCTCCATCAAGGCCGGTGTTTTAGCCTGCATATGGGCACAGACATATTATATTTGAGCTGTTGTGTGTTTGTTCGTGTTTGGAGTGAAGGGAGGGTGACGTTGATGATGATGATGACGATGATGTTGACGATGATGATGATGGACCCGAATACACTGTATGACACTGTAGTCGCATGCTATGACTCACAGTTGTTATGTTGGCATGTACAGTGCACTGCTCTTTTGCTTATGTGACTTCACCTGCTACGGGAAGATTTTTCCTGCTGGTGAGGATGTTGGATAAACATAAACATACACATCGTCAAATAAAAATCAGAATTATTGAGGTCGGAAAATATAGTGGACGAAATCTGATAAGTTATTTGTTGGGGGGTCAATTACACTTTGGCCCCCCAATGTTTTTTTTCTTCAAAAATCGACACCCCTGTTATGCACCTACCACGTAAAATCATAAGCATGCACAAGGGAAGCAGGGTACACCACAGCACAGACTCCACCTAGCGCGTTTTGGTGTACCTCTGCAACTTCTTCGGGTTCCACTTGTTGATTTCAGAACCATGACGGTTGGCAGTTGTTTACCCGAGTTAGCCCCTACAAAGATGCAATCCTATGTAGGCGCGATTCCATGTCGGCTAGGGGTGGGGGCGGGCTAAAAGGTTGTCATGGTTCGGTGCCGTCAAGGCTGGGGACGATATATTGTCGTGGCTGGGGACGACATTTCGAACACCGTCCGCCAATCAGAGCTGGAGAAGCGCGGAACTCCAGCCAATAGGCAAAGCGCGTGGATACCAGCCCACTCTGCTCCCTCTCTCCTGGATCCGCGGGCGAGCGTGAGTCGTGCTCTGCCTCTGAAACTATGAGGAGCGCGGGTCAGAACGGATACACGCGGCTGAACGGAGCGCAGGGCACCCCACTTCGCCGACGAAACATTGGAAAATGTTGATTGTGGCGTCTTTCCAGCAAGTCGGACGCCGTTTCAGTGGCGCCGCCAGGTTTTTCGAACGGGGGCCCGACGGAAAAACTGTGTTGAAACAAAGAAAGCCGGAGTCGCGCTTCGCGCGCCGCGTATTTCGAGTTTTGCACAGTGCATATCTCAACATTTATCTTTAATCCAGTGTATTTTTGGATGCTGGGGGTGGGGCGGGCCCTCGTACTTCCTTGGCCGGGCCTCTGCACTATCTTAATTACATTTGGTTGTCATCCAGGTAATGCCAGTAACTTTTCTAGCTTTCGTAGCCACATGCTTGGCCCCTCAGTCAGCTGACTGAAGTGCGTACTAAATACGCACCCATCACTCCTGCACGTCTCGTCTACCCTAAAGTGACAGCTCTACCGTGTTTTCCACATCGATAATAGGAATAAGTATGACAGTATTCATTATATTTCAAGTGGTCGACGAGGCATTCAAAATACCCCCTTATCCAGGATTACCAAATATAAACAAAGCAATAGCATAGATACGAAACACAAAACTGGTGAGACCTACATTGACCTTTGACGGTTTAGAGCCTAAGTGAACCTCGGTGTTCTGAACTCGAAGCAGTGTTATGGTTGCTGGTTACGACTCTGTTGGGATGACAGGCATAAAATCAACTCCGAACGAGACATCAAACGGACTTCTAGTATGCTTCAGAAATAGCGGCAGCCCATGCTGTTGGTGGGTGCCTTGTACACTGATTGTGATCAAAGCTGGTGGAAAATGCGGACACAAGCTGTTGAGATGAGCAAAAGGAAAACATGTCAACATGAAAATAAGAAAGGTGTCCTTTGCCCATACAGGGTGCAGTTGAAGTCCTCAACCCCAGAGTGGTTCACGTTCCCAACGCTCGGCGCAATGGAGTGCGCAGTATTATCCAAGTGATGGACACAAAAAAAAGAAGGAAAGTATGTGCAGCAAGGCGCAGAAAATGCCGCGATGTGTTCATCCGCAGCCACTCCTTTTTTCTGCCTGAATTCTATTGCAGTGGTGTTTGTACTACAGCTGCCAAAATTGTACCGTGCAGATTCACTACATGGAAGAAACGCATCGCATACAACAGGGTAGCGACATCCCCTATCCCGCATCCCTCACCTGCCCTGACCATCAGCTGGTGCCGGGACAGGACCGACACTACAACAATTGCGACGCAACACCAATGTCGCACCAAAAATGTGCACCGACTTGGGTGAAGAGCATAGAAACACAGGACCTAGTGTCAAGGGCTTGCAAAAAATGGCAGTTGCAGTCTATGGATGCGCATCTTTTTGTCTACCAAAGCACACATCGACTTCACTGCCGAACGATACCAGCGATGGCCGTGAAGTAGAATTTACTTAATAGCTAGATACTACTGAACAAAGTGACTAATTACAACTAGGAACTTTTGCTACTTTACTAATTAATTATCTTAGACTCATCTTGCACGGCTGTGCGTGGCTCTGTGCCACAAGCCAGCTCACACGCGCCGTCAAACAACACGGACGCGGACGAGCCGAGCCAAGCTTTCATCACCGCGCCCGGCGCGCGTGCACTTCGCCAAGCCGCCGCTGCAGCGGGCACTTCCGTTCCGGGGATCGGCTGGCCGGCCGAGCGTGGCGCGTTTACCGGAGGTGCCTGCGAGCCGACGGCGGGCTGACGACGGGCCGGCGGCCTTTCATGAGCGGAGTTGGTGGCGCGCTCGCGCCATACACCGCCCGCCAACGTCAACACGCTGGCCAGCGCGGAATGCCGCCTGCGGCGCTTCGCGTCGACCTCATCGGCAGTCTTCGCGTAGGCCTCGTGACCTCATCCACTGGCACGGGTGCACCAGGTCAGTGTCGCGTAAATGCCTACGCGGAACTGCTGGCTGACCCACATTCCTACCCGCGGCCGTCGTTTGATGAGGTTGGCTGCGGTGGCTGAATGCCTTTTTTGATGGTCAGGGCTGCCTCGAAGGCCGTTTATGTGCGCGTCCATGGACGCAATGGTTGAACTTCAGTCTGGTCTGGGCCAACTCGATGATTCATGCGGCCAGTGGCCCACCTCAGTACATTCAAGGTGACATCCCTGTTCTTGCTGATGGAACCGTGGTGAACACCTACGCGTGGCATTCGGCCAAATAGAAGTGATCCAATGTCATTGACACGATCGTCGGCGAAAGAAAGAAAACAATACTAGAAAGCACGGTCACATCTAGACCACATAAGATCCAGCTGCTATCTGGACTATCTGGACTATCTATTTGGACAGCATGAGATCACACCAACACAAGTTGCTGAGCTTACTGTGTTAGTCATGGCAAGCATCTGAGTTCCAAAAACTATGCGTCTTCAGAGGGGTGGTTCGGGCGGGCGGTTGGAGTGTTTAACTTTGGATACGAAGGTCGCGCGTTCACAACAATGTCAGTTGGACTGCTTAAGAGGATTGGTGCGAACAGTAGAAGCAGCCCAATAAGCAAAGAATAAACGCATTCAGAGCTGCTGAATCTCGTTCCTCGGAAAAATACGACGAAGTCGTCGCTCGTGTTTCTCACCGGTGTCTTACAAATACAGCAAAGGTCGACTCGGCTGAAGATGGATCTGTTCTTCACCGGGCTGGATCGTTTTGTGATCTCCAAAAGCTGCGAAAGGGAACGGTGGCCGACATGCCGACACGAGCGCCCCTAGGGGAGACGTCTGGAACTACAGGATGGGTCCTCAACCTCGTACATACGGGCACGATATGAATAATAAATCGACGTGCGCAGTATATTAACGGGATCGGTGTTTATTCGCTGAGAGTTGGGCATGTTCGACATCTTTTGACGCACTTTCGGTGCATCGGAAGATTACGACCAGGTCACGTTGGACAAACGAGGCGACATTTTCGAGATGAAGCTTCACCAGCACCGCTGCTAGTCCATTAAGTCAATGTCGTACGCCTCCATGCGGGTGCACTATTATGTACAAATCATTGGTGCGAGTAAACGCATCGTCAAAGAAATGCTTCGCGCGGGATATTCGAGCTCACATTAGTTGAGTTGTGTTGAGCATTTAGCACAGCCAGATCCGTTGACAGACCAGCAACTCGATAAAAATGGTACCATTCTTTTTCGAGTTGAACATCGCAGATATTCCGAAGTGCTGGGATTTGCAGAGTATGAGCCGAAGCGATTGCACAGTAGGGATAGAGCAACGAGGAATTTTGCACAAGAGCGAAACCTCAGGACATGGAGTGTCTGCAGGTTTCGCCGACGCCCCATAGAGAGTGGCGGATCCAGGTGGATGTCGAGGAGAAATTGTGGGGTTAAGCCATCGATGGTCACCGAGTTAGTCAAGGTCAAGTGAGGTCACCTCCAAAAAAGAACAACCAGTGGCCACGTTTCAACGGGTAAAGATGTTTGCATGCAACTTTCATATTCTGCTTACCTTTAGGGACGCAATGGCGCGCATTAGAGGAATTTTCGCCTTTTCCACGACATATTTGTTGTGCATATTTGCCTACTGGTACCCATAAAGTACTTCATATGAGGCTATGTTTACTTGAAGCAACGTTTCTCAGCTCGTTCTACCCATTGCAAGCGTAATAATTCCAAAAAGCGTAAAACGCTAAATTTTGCAAATAAATAAAACAATTCGTTTTTTCAGTGGGCTAACATTGTGGGGCCATGGTCCATTTCGACTTCCTTTCCCTATTCCAAGTCAGTTTTGTATATAAAATCGTCTTCAAAATGAACTCAGAGACAAAAAGATGACGTCAATTGCGACGCCATAGACCACCCTAGCGACGTCACTTTAGAGGGAAAAACATTTTGTGCATGGCTTCCGGTCCTACTCGACAAACACTTTCTGATGACACCTCTTTCGTTCTCGTTTGACGCTTAGTTTGGAGATCGAAGGGGGCTTATGGTGCCCCCGTTACAGGGTGCGAGGACCTGACCGGAAGACTCGGCGGGATAGACAGACACTTATCGATCATTGTTCCAGGAATCCACCTGCACCCGTCCACCCCCGGCAAACTGTCCAGCGTCGACACGTACACCGGATCACCCGCGCGCAGACCCTGTTCCTCAGTGCCCCTGTACTCCTTTTGTGCCTGCTGTGATCTACGGACCCTCTCCGTAATGTCGAGGTTAACGACACCTAGCGGTGTCCTGATCAACCCTCTCCAAAACAGCTCTGCCGGTGAGACACGTGTCGTGCGGTGAGACACGTGAGACACATGTCGTGCCGTGGGACACGTGAGACACGTGAGACACCTGTCGTGCCGTGAGACACGTGAGACACGTGAGACACCTATCGTGCCGTGAGACACGTGAGTCACGTGTCGTGCGGTGAGACACGTGAGACACGTGAGACACCTGTCGTGCGGTGAGACACGTGAGACATTTGTCGTGCGGTGAGACACGTGAGACACCTGCCGTGCTGTGAGACACGTGAGACACGTGAGACACCTGTCGTGCGGTGAGACACGTGAGACACGTGCCGTGCGGTGAGACACGTGAGACACGTGAGACACCTGTCGTGCGGTGAGACACGTGAGACACGTGTCGTGCGGTGAGACACGTGAGACACGTGTCGTGCCGTGAGACACGTGAGACACGTGTCGTGCCGTGAGACACGTGAGACACCTGTCGTGCGGTGAGACACGTGAGACACGTGTCGTGCCGTGCGGTGTGACTCGACAGCGAGATTATCAAACGAGACACTTTTGTTTTGCACTGTGCTTTCTGTCTGCTTTTCAGGGACATTTTGAACGACTGAACACTGCGCTCAGCTAAGCCGTCAGACTTCGGTGGCAGGGCGGGGCATGCCGAATGTACCTCGCCATTACTACGATAGAAAGCCGGAAATGCATTAGACCTGAAATACTGCATTATCAGATACTATTGCGTCGGCACTTCCTAGCACGCAAACGAGGCGCGCTAATGGTCTATTGTGGTCTGCGATGTGCAGGTCCTTGAAGGTTGGTTGGTTGTTGGTTTTACGATACATCGATCGTTGAGTCATGTAGCGTCGGCAATCTCTCACGCCGATTGGCCGCGGGCGAAGAGTAGCGACAGATGAGACTCGAACTCACAATCTTTCGATTGTGAGACGGGCAACTTACCCCGAGACTACTCGTCCCCAGGTCCTTGAAGGATGTATGACCATCCGCTTGGAATAGTCGTCGGTGAAGAAAAACATCCAGCCGTCCACAGGACCCGCATAATCTACACGGACCCGATCGAAACTTTTCGTCCGCCACTCTCATGGATGGATGGGGGTTTCGGGCTAGCTCACACTTTGCGCCTGGCACACGTCACATTTCTGAGATATAGTCGCGATCTCCTCCCCGTGAAGATCCGGTCACCGTGCACTACACGCGCGAATGACTGTTCGGAATTACTTAGTAAGCTATTTGGGCTTTACGGCGCTTCGACCAACTTTGTTCGGTATCGACCGCGACGGCGTCCATGTAGTAATCTGAGGATGCCCCGTCTACCGTGAAGCGGAATGATCACCCGCCGCACAGCAGGGGCGGGAGTGGCCGAGTGGTCAAGGTGTTGGGCTCTGGGTACCAAAGGTCCCGGGTTCGACACTGGCATCGCTCCGGACATCTCCCAATCCCGCGGCCCGCCGGCGAAACATTGTGGGCGGCGCCATTAGCCGTGAATGTGCATAAAGTGCGTCGTGATTCGCCCAATTAACAAACAAGCCTCACAGCAGAGAGTCATCCCGGACACTCAGCTCAGACTGGCGGGTCCTATGTGGACGAAACTCTGGAGATAACGAAGTACCGGACTGTCAGCCATCTCGGACATACTGGAGCACGGCCGACACGACCGGATCACGAGATGTCCACGCTCTAATCTGCTCTGCTGTCACTGGGGGGGGACGAATGGTCTAGGGGTAAGCTGCTCGTCTAACAATAGAAAGATTGTGTGTTCGAGTCTCACCTGTCGCTACTCTTCGCCCGCGACCAATCGGCGTGAGAGATTGGCGACGCTACACGACTCAACGGTCGATGTGTCGTAAAACCAATAACCAACCAAAGTTGTCACTGGTGGTGCATCTGGAAGCTCTGTCGAATGTCTGGAAGCTCTGTGAGCCGTCTCGGCAGGTACTGAACTCGCGCTGCCGACCCCCCCCCCCCTGGCCGAGGCGGCCCGCTGAGCTCATCACAGTGAGCCCGTCTGATCCCGGGAATAAACTTGAGCCTGTAATCATGGGCACTCAGCATCATAGCCCAGTGGATCACAAGGGGTGACGCCATGAGTGGCAGCGACTTCATTCTTCCGATAAAACCCAACAGGGGCTTTTGATCCGTGCGTGCAGAGAAAGTCAGACCAGCGAGATCATAGTAGAACCGTCGTGCACACACTAACACGGAGATACTATCTGTCCGTCTGGCTGTGCTTACGCTCTGCGTTATTATGCGAGTGAGAGTAGAATGCCGTGGGTCGTTCTCTGGTTCTTCGAAAATCAGGAAGAGGTCAAGATGAGACATTAGTTGGATTGCCAGCCTTATTCTCATAAATATATAAAGTAATCCAAATTAATCTAGATATTTTTTGCTGAAGGCGGGGAGACTGAAGGCGGGGAGACTATTCCAAAACATCACTGAAGGCGGGGAGACTATTCCAAAACATAAATCCAATGACTGCGAACACACCCGAGCCCGACTGGACCGGCGCCACAGGCTAGCATCACTGGCAACTCGAGGTCGAGATCGGTCAGCACCGGGGGACTCTTGAGGAGACGCTTTTCCTCCGCCAACGGCCGTCTCTCGGCTGGTTGTTGGTTTCACAACACATCGACCGTTGAGTCATGTAGCGTCACCAATCTCTCACGCCGATTGGTCGCGGGCGAAGAGTAGCGACAGTTGAGACTCGAACCCACAACCTTTCGATTGTGAGACGAGCAACTCACCCCTAGACTACTCGTCCCCATCGCCCGTCTCCCGGCGGACGACCAGCACGACGGTTAACACTGACGTAACAGCGCATACAATGGCGAAAGGGCAGTAGCCAGGCCGCTCAAAAACGTGCCCAGGTAGTTAATCAGTTCGGGCCAGTATCCCAGCTGAGAGATGTCCTGCGGCTCTGGGGCACCCTCAATGGCTGCCACGTTGTCCTCCGTGGCACATTTGGGGATCAATTTTACGGTTCAAAACTGTTAATTTTCATCAAGTGAGACGAAATGTACGACCCTCAATATAGCAGGAGGTGCTGAGTTTACGTCAAAAGTAAAAGTAGCTGAGTTTACTTTTGATGTAAACTCAGCACCTCCTGGTATATTGAGGGTCGTACATTTTTCGTCTCACGCAATGTCTAAAACCCAGGAGCACTTAAGAGCCATTCTTCGTTGTATTAAACAATTTTCATCAATATAGACTAAGTGCGGCCTTTCACAATAGTGCTGTTTCGTTTGCATTTTTTAATGCTCATGCTGAGGATAATATTTACATGTTGCGCAATATTGTGCGTTTGAGAGAGTCTTGTGCTCGCATTCAAATGGAAGCTCGAGAGACACACCTCACATGACAATATGTGTTCTAAAACTAACATACACAACCTAATTATGACACAAATTTTGCCGTTCCTAATATCGCGATCCACCAGCTCACGTCCACGTCTCCACGCCCTTCACACTGACCTTGTGACCCAGATACGTCACACTGTCCACGCCGAAGCAACATCTGTCTGCGTTGGCTCTGAGGCCTTCCCCACTCTTGAGGCCGACGCAGCATCTGCCGCAGAGCCGCACAGTGACTACCCGAGGTCCTACCCGTCATCACTATGTCATCCAGGAGCACGCATGCATTGGGACAGAGATGGCCGAGTGGTTAAGGTGTTGGACTCTGGGTGCCAAAGGTCCCGGGTTCGACACTCGCACCGCTCGAAACATTTCCCAATCCCGAGCGCCCATCGGCGAAACAGTGTGGGCGGCGCCATTAGCCATGAATGTGCAAGAGGCGCGTCGTGAACCACCCAATAAACAAGTACGCAGGCGTTTGGGATGCCTACGAGCAGAGTTCCATAGCTCTCAGAAAAAAAGTGGCAACGCGTTCGCATGGCCGAAATTGAGACTAGAGGTCCTCATGATCCCTTGTCGTGTTACAGTCCTATACTCCCGATATGCGTCATCTAACATCAGCTGATTGTACGCCGTCTCTAGATTGATCCTAGAGTAGGCTGCGCTTCCAGCTGGACCAGACGGAAGCTTGTCCACTCGATGCAATTGACGCTGTTCCGAGGCTGCGACCTCGTTAACCGGCGGAAGATAATCCCCACACAAGCGGATCTCGCTGCCCGGCTCTGGCGCGGCAAGCAGTGGCGCTGGCCACTTGATGTGCTGCGCCGGCTCCCACAGGCTGTGCCGAATCAGCTTGTCCAGCGCGGCCTCCACCTGCTCACGGTAAGCTAGTGGAACGCTTCTGGCCTTGAAAAAAATTGGATTAATGTCCAGATCGACGGAAATGTTGGCATCGGCACCCTTGAAACAGCTCAAGTTCTCAGCACACACCGCAGAGTCCCCGTGCAGGATTACCACCATATTTGTATCAGCCCCGATATAGCTATATATGGACGGCTAGTTCAGCTTTGCCGACCTCAGCCTGTTGTCACCAAACAGTAGGTGCCCATCCCCTTCACAACGACTAACGGCAGCTGAACACACTCCGGATCCTCATATGCCACGGACACTGCAGATGGTCTTACAGCGGCTTTTTGTTCCCAGGCCACGTGGTCGCGGGAACAAGATAGAGGGAGAAGACCTGGCATGATGATGTGCATAAATTGTAAGTGGCCACCCTGTCTAATTATCGTATCAGTTTTAATAACGGCGTAGCTTTTACTATTGACGCTGCTGAAATAAGTAGAACTAAACGTAGGAACATCAGCAAATTGCAAAAAGTTTTATTTACGTGTAGAATGCACGTAAATAAAGTCATAGTATACTATACGGTATGTAGAGTATAGTACAATCATACTCTCTATACTCTACGGTACGTGGCATACTCTACGGTATGTGGCATACTCTACGGTATGTGGCATACTCTACGGTATGTGGCAGCCGACGAATGACTGCCAGATGATAAATTGACGCTATGGTTAAATTAGCGAGGGATGAGGTTATAAGCCAGCTTCCTGAACAGCGGTTGAGAAAATGGTAACAAAGGTATGCTTAATCGATATCAGCCGATTACACCAATACATACCTGATGCTTCCGACATGCTCGCACTGCACAACAAATTAATATTCATAACACACTTAACGAGTAGGACACTCCTTCACCGACTGATTTATTACTTGCCGTCTACTGGAATATGGGTTTCGGAATATAAAATGGTTCAAGGAAAATTATGTTAAAAACAGTTTCTAAAATATTTTTATTTCCACCACCAAGCACCAATTTTTGTCAATGAAAAAGCCGAGAAAATTCAAACCAATTCTTATTAATTTTAAATGTTCTCCGATGTACATGTTTAGCTTATGTCTGAAATGTTTTAGTTGAAGTCAGGAATGACTTCGAAGGATCAAACGCAACTAGACAGGAGAACAAATTGCCGCTGTAAAGCCGCCCAGTACCCTGACCACACACAGCTGACATCTCACTGTACGTTTTCGAACGCGACTCACAGGGCTTCAGCACCGGTCAGTCTTCCCAGCTCAACTCCTGCCAGCTAGCTCAACTCCTGCTCAGATGCGACATAGCTCCTGCTCAGAGATCACCGACAAAGAGAAACCTGTGCCCAGCTCCATTTACATCCTGACATCATTCAACAGCACATTTATCATCAGCGTAGCCTTGGTTGGTTGGTTGGTTATTGGTTTTACGACACGTCGACCGTTGAGTCATGTAGCGTCGCCAATCTCTCACGCCGATTGGCCGCGGGCGAAGAGTAGCGACAGGTGAGACTCAAACCCACAATCTCGATTGCAAGACGGGCAACTTACCCCTTGACTACTCGTCCCCAGCGGAGCCTTACTACAACTACCCAACTAGGCTCAGAACAAGACATAAAGACAAAGACATAAAAGATTAGTGCAACTATGAGCCACAAGGGCCCTTCTTATGGCACCAGAACAAGAAGCACTCGTTCTCACCGTATGTGCTGTCTCTCTCACCGACACCCGCCAACTTCTCCGGTGGTCCTCCAGACAGGCCGGTCGCCCCTATCTGGCACTCCTCTTCCTCTGGCACGTGCCACCCGAGAGCCTCGCCCGGGAAAAGCAATCCTCGGCTATCCCAGGCGCTGGCAACCAAAGCGGCGTTTCTCGCGAGACAGCCACGCTGCCGCCGGGTGTCATCGACTCAAACAACGGAAGGAATCTGCGCGCTGCTGCTCTGGTGTTGCTGCTGCTGCTGCTGCTGTGATATCTGCTGCTATAGCTGCTACAGCTGCTGTGGCCGCTGGGGCCGCTGTGGCCGTTGTGGCCGTTGTGGCCGTTGTGGCCGTTGTGGCCGTTGTGGCCGTTGTGGTCGCTGTGGCCGCTGTGGCCGCTGTGGCCGTTGTGGCCGTTGTGGCCGTTGTGGCCGTTGTGGCCGTTGTGGCCGCTGTGGCCGTTATGGCCCGTTGTGGCCGCTGTGGCCGTTGTGGCCGTTGTCGCCGTTGTGGCCGTTGTGGCCGTTGTGGCCGCTGTGACCGTTGTGGCCGTTGTGGCCATTGTGGCCATTGTGGCCATTGTGGCCGCTGTGGCCGCTGTGGCCGTTGTGGCCGTTGTGGCCGTTGTCGCAGCTGTGGCTGCCACGCCTGACGGCTCCAGTGTGGCCCTCTGCGGCTACGCTTCCCGACTTCCCCGGTAGGTGGCATTGCCATGCCGTAGCCTGCCCGCCCCGACCGACACCGTCCTACCTTCTGATGCAGTCCGCAGATGTGACGTCACCGCTCCTGCCGCTGGGCTCCGCTGCGCCGGCCTGCGCCGACTCGTGAGCCTGGGCGACCTCCTGCGCCGAGGTCAGCATCAGGCGCGGCTCGCTCAGCAGCCCGGACCGGGGACGCTCGTGTTGAGCGCCACACGCCGGCCGGTCTTGCAACGTGTCGTCCAGGGTCCAGGGTCCAGGGTCCAGGGTCCAGGGTCCAGGGTCCAGGGTCCAGGGACCACGGTCCAGGGTCCAGGGTCCAGGGTCCAGGGTCCAGGGTCCAGGGTCCAGGGTCCAGGGTCCAGGGTCCAGGGTCCAGGGTCCAGGGTCCAGGGTCCAGAGTTCCGGCATGGAACTGACATGGCTTAGACAGTGTTCTGAGACGCGCCATGTCTCGCCATGACTCACTCGCCCCCGGCCCCGGTAGCGAGTGTGTAGCCTGTATCTTGCCACCATTACCGACTCCGACGGCCGAAAATGGCCGCACAAAACGTCGATCAACTTTTGATGTGGGTTTTCGCCGCATACCTCTGGCACGAAGACGAAAATGCCTTCATGCCAGATGAAGGCGAACGCCCCAGCCCACCGAATTCTCGAAAAGTCAAAGGTATCGGCACCCAATGAAATTAACAATATGGCACGCTGCCTGCCGTCGCCTGTAAACGAATAGCCAGTGCAATGTTGCTCTGACAGCCGACTGCACGTACCACGATGACTGTCCCGCTGCCTCGCTGAAGTCAGGTCCTTGACCATGACTGTCATTGTCCCGTGACCCACACCGTCATCCAGTCGTCACTCAACAGCACGCTGCGCCCTCACCCTCGTCACCATGTGGCGACACGCCTGGAGCCGATCCAGACTGTGTATTCGGGGCGTTGTCGACACCGACCGGGCCGCCGGGTCCCACCCGAGGTCAGGCCTGACCGGTCGTACTCAAGGGCGGCGTCAGGCACTACATGGCTGGTTGGTTATTGGTTTTACGAGTTCCCACCTGGCCCCCTGAAAACCACGCTGTGGCTCAAAAGGGTCGTACTGTTGATACAAAAATCACGACGAAGGTCACAAACGGTCGGGCAGGAACCCCTGAAAGTCACGCTGAGCCTGCCTGGGCTACCAAGAATTCTCAACATTACGTCGGTAATCCCAAAAATTAATGTCGGTAATCCAAGGCATACCGAGTTTCGCAAAAAGCGACGGGGCCTTCAAATATGCTCTGCAGCTCGAAATAAACAAACAGGAAGCGCTAAATGAAAGCTTAATGGAGGCACTCAAGGCACATCAGGGTTATGAGACAGCACGGGGCCTTCAATGGGGAATTGATCGTAAGCAAGAAACAAAAATACCGGACAATAAATAAAACATCTTCGAAAACCTCTTCGAAAATGCGCCGATACCTTAACCCGTCCCGTCTCGGGGGGGGGTCTTCAACCGCACCCTCAGGTTTTTCACGGATAGCGGACGAACGGCGCGAGGCAGCGCGTCCAAATTTGGAATACCTTTTCCCACATCCATTTGACATGCTGTTTCAAAATTTTGAAGTCAGGTCATCTAGGGTCAACGAGTTAGTCAAGGTCAAGTGAGGTCACCTCCAAAAAGTTCAACCAGTCGTAACGCTTTACCGAATACAGATATTTTGATGATACTTTTAGCGTTTGCTTATCTTTAGGGATTCAACAAAACGTACGAATGGAATTTGTCATTTTTTTTCGTTTTCGATTACATATAAGTTTTGCGTATTTGCCAAATTGCAGTTCAAATAGAGGATTCTGGCTAAAGTAAGCAGTTTTTATTAGGGAAAGTTGACTTCCAACAACGTTTCTCGGTCTGCTCTACCTATTGGAGAGGAAAATTAAGGAAAACTTGAAAACTAAAATTTCAAAATTTCAAAAATTAAATTACTTTTGGGGGGCCAAAAACATTAAAGGCCTGGTCGATTTCGCTGTCCTATTCTCATTCCAAATAAATTTGTATTTTCATATATCCCCAAAACGAACTCCCCAGAGCCAAAAACATAATGTAAGTCGTGAAAAGTCGTGAAAATCTAGCTCCCCTGGTGACGTCACTTTTGGGGGAAATTATCTTGGGGTGGATCCGGACCATACTCGTCGAGCGCTTTCCGATGACACCTCTTTCGTTTTCGTGTGATGCTTAGTTTGGATTTTAGAGGGGGGATACTAACCGCCCCCCTCCCCTCCCGAGACGGGGTGTGAGGATCTGACCGGAAAGACGGCGTGGGTTAAAAATACTATCGGTGTACGAGATGCAACAAAGCTGTAAAAAAACATCCGGGTGCCAAACGTGTTCCGGGCCCCGAACAAACATTGGCTGGAGTTCTAAAACACCTACATAGACAAATAAAACGCAACGGGTAAAAAATGCGAACACCTGGGTAGGGTCGCGGCTCGGTAGCCAATCTGAGAACTTATTTATCCAAAGAGATGAGGTGCATGAAAGCTTAGTGTGTCTGGATTTCTTAATCAGGAGAAAATGTGGGAAGAAGAGAACTAATACATCGAATTGAATTTATCGGTTCTTTTTTTGAAGCGAGTGGCCCTACCAGGCTTTCCACATGTCAAATTTGGCACAAGACTATGATGTGACAGTAATCAGCAAAACGTGGGAGGCCTAACAGAAACCGAAGAAGCGCACGTATAGTGGCGAACGCGCCGACTGCGCAAGGCGGGTGTACCCGTTCACGAACGTTGGCGTCTTGGCGACCGGCGTTATTAATTGGAATGCCTCATATTGACAAATTTATGTATATCTTAGTGATTTGTTCCGGTGTAATTTCAGCAGCCTATGGTTACTATTGAAGGGAAACCAAAAAAACCTTCAAACAGGATGTGGGGAGTTATGGTTGAAATCCGGTAATTCAAAATGGTGGTAGATTTGGCCCCCTCCACAGGACAGTGAATATGTCCACTAATTATTATATGGCAAAAATATGAAGAACACTTTTGAAAAAAATATTGGCGGAAAGCAGCGGCCTTTTTTAATTAGGGTAGGTGGACACCTTCCAAATCAGTTTGCCCTCTCTCGCAAATCCTATGTACGACACTGTCATGGCATGACATAATTTGACATGTTGATGGCTATGATCCGCCGCAATGGACGGTGTACTCCGCGGCCCCGGTCTGCCACAGTGGACAATGTGCTCCGCGCCACGATCCGCCACAGTGGACGGTGTGGTCAACGGCCCTGATCCGCCACAGTGGACGGTGTGCTCCGCGGCCCCGATCCGTTACAATGGACGGTATATTCCACGGCCCTGATCCGCCACAATGGACGGTTTGCTTCGCGACCCTGATCCACCACAGTAGATGATGTACTCCGCGGCCGTGATCCGCCGCAGTGGACGCTATGCTTCGGAGCCCTAGTCCGTCATAGTAGGTGTGCCACACGGCCCCGGTTCACAACAGTGGGTGGAGTACTCCGCGACCCTGGTCTGCCATATTTGATAATGTACTTCGCGGCCCTGGTCCACCACAGTGGAGGATGTGCTCTGCGACCTTGGCCGGTCACAGTGGACGTCAGGGTTGAAAAAACGGGCTTTTCCTGGAATTTTGCCATCCATAGCATTATCCTCTTCACTAAATTATCCTCCATGTTGTTTCCTCTATGTGTTTACAATTTGGATGTCTGGTGGCGTTGTTCGACAACGAATTGCCCTGTTGTAAAGTGCTCAAGATTCACCTGAAACTTCAAGTGAGATTCTGATGGCAATGTTTGAAGGAAAATGTCCTCTCCGTATTCCATAACTCAGAAATTGTACTCTCCTCATCTAGGATTGCAAAGTATAAATTCGACCCTGGTATACTGGATGTACTCGACGGCCGTGGCCAGTGGAGGTGAATGGTGTGGGATTGGTCGCGGCTTTGCATCAACTTCCCGGAAGTTTTGTGTGCATTAGTTGTCACTTTCTCCGCATTCTACCGTTCACCTTACCACTAATGGATACCAATGTCACCCATGCATTAATATTTCTCAATTCGTCACAGCCATTGAATCTGCTTGAGACACAGCTGCTCTTGTGGATTTCGATCAATGGATATTGATGACATTAGAAAAACAAATTGTCAGCAGCGAGACTGACCTTATTTCCACTAAAGTAATGATTACAGGTACTGACAGCAGCGAGACCAGAAGTTATTTTGGGTGCGGTACCCTTGTGGTCTTATTCGTGACGCCCGGACCTATATGAAGACTTCTTTCATATGCCATGTGTTTCTACTGTCCAACATCTTGCACCTTTATGCATATTTGTTCTTTATATGCTTTATATTTACTTCACATAATAAGGTCCAGTCACACGGAGTCCGGTTATCTCGGCTCATTGTTTGTTCACAAAATGTCATGGTGTACTACTTCGGTGGCTCTAAAACCGAATTGAAATTTCAATTCACAAGGAACAGTAGCATTCGGCATAAGACGACATTACGAGCACAATGTCGCCCGTCGCCGCTGCTGACGCGCACATAAATCCCAACTCCACACAAAAGACGGCAGTGTAGAATATGCATAATACTTGACCTGACCTAACACCATTGACCTGGACACATATTTGAAAGCAGAATGCCTATGTCATTCTTTTATCATGTTCTGCACAAAAGAAGTTTTCTCCTTACTGCGAAACAAGAGATAATCCGACCCTGACCTCTGTTTAGTAACCTTGACCTTCATTATAATTTTGGGAAAGCAGAGTTACTCGATTTCATGAAAGGGCATTATGATCTTGGTTTGGTGTTGCTATGCTTCAACTGCCGCGACTGGTGGCATTTTGGAGATGTGGGAATATTATCCTCCTTGATCCGTCCCGAGTCAATTTCAAGGGGAATTAGAAATCAAATTGGTGATTGAGTTCAAGAAGGTAAATATGGTGGGTCGAAGCACTACCAAAGGTATAGAGAACTCCGCACTTAACCTTTTGGAGGGAAAGGATTACAAGTGCCAACAGGGTTGCAGTAAAAATGTTCCTGTTGCGACGCACCTGGTGCGTGGACCATTCCAATTCCACCGATTTGAAAACTGTTAATTTCTGATATTATTCCCATGTTTAGAAGTTTTGTACTTTACATTTCTGACTCTAGAGCAAAGAAACCATTCGAGCCGACATGTCCATTTCAAGACCATTGGATGGCACTTCTGTGAATCTCCTGGACTGACCTTTTCGGACTCCTTGGCCGTGATCGGAGAGGCGTGTACCCAGTGTGGCCTACTCTTGAAATTGGTTTCGCCATTGGGTACGGGTGGAGTTTTTAAACTGTTGTAAAAAATAAATAGTAGAACGATTGCGTTGATTGATGTATGTGATCCGTTGTGCATTTTAGTTTGTTTGGTGTCGTGTGTGGTGACTGATCAGACTCGGCGATCACGATGACTACATCAATGAACATTATTGATCAGATGACATTGTTTTCGATTGCTATGATTTTGTGGGAGCCATGCCCCTTTCCCGACCCTGAACCTCGCCCCACCAAAATTTTGGCTTCACCCTTCCTAATGTTAGGCACTGAGGAAATACCTTCACCCATCATCATCATAGTTCAAGCCTGCTATGCTCCAATGCTCCATCAAGGGTGGTGTGTTTTAGCCTACAAATGGGCGCATACATATTTTACTTAAGCCGTTGTGTGTTTGTTGGTGTGTGGAGTGAGGGGATGGTGACGATGACGTTGAGGATATAGATGACGTCGACGATGACGATGGACTCAAGTCCACTGTATGACATTGCAGTCGCATGCTATGACTCACATTTTTTATGTTCATATGTACTGTGCATTGATCTTTTGTTTATGTGGCTTCACCTGTTACTGGACGATCTTCCCGCTGGCGAGGATGCTGAATGAACATAAACATACACATCGTCAAATAGAAATAAGATTTATTGGGGTCTGAAAATATAGTGGGCAAAATCCGATGAACGTTTTTTGTTAGGGGGTGGGGGGAGCGATGTAATAAACATCGGCCACCCTATGATTTTAAAAAATCGACACCCCTGGCCAGAGGGATGAGATGCATCAAAGCTTAGCGGATTTCCGGATTTTATAGCCATCAAAGAATGCTGGAAGAAGATAACGAATGGAATTGAATTACGCCCCCTTCAAATCCGTCCTCGGCATTCCGGTATTCCGCGCACCATGCATAACAATAGTCGAGTCGTATGTAGTACGTATATTCAGAGACTTGTCGGCAGATAAAATACAAGCCTGAAAACATACAGGTTCAGACTTGTGCAAGATAGCTGTACTGATATTCACGGCAAGCACCAGGACTGCCCCCCTCCACACACCCACACAGCCGTTCCGTCAGGCTGAACGCTCCGTTGCGCTGTGTGCCGGGCTGTGCTGTTGTGGCGTGCTGTGCCGCTGCACAACAGCGTGCTGTGTGCTGCACAACAGCGTGCTGTGTGCTGCACAACAGCGTGCTGTGTGCTGCACAACAGCGTGCTGTGGCAACAACCGGCTGGTCGGAGTCAGCGGCTGTTGTCGACAATCCAGCGGATGTACTTGGACACCTTGGTGTAGACGCCGGGGAAGTCGGGGTTGCCGCAGCCCAGCCCGGTGGAGACGACGCCGATCACCTGGTAGCGGCCGGCGGCGTCGGCCACCACCAGCGGCCCGCCAGAGTCGCCCTGGCACGCGTCGGCCGGCTGGTCGGTGGTGGTGCCAGCGCACAGCTTGGTGCCCTGGAAGCCGCCCGGGAAGCTGCGCTCGAACGCGGCCGCGCGCCGGTAGCGGCGCTCGCAGTCGCGCGCGTCCAGCACGCGCAGCGTCACCTCCTGCAGCACGGGCGCCGTGTCGCCGCCGAACTCGGTGCGGCCCCAGCCGGCCAGCTGCGCCAGCTGGCCGGTGTGGTCGGCGTCCGGCGGCGGCAGACAGGCGGGCCGCACGTGCCGGTCGAGCCGCGCCGGCCGCGCCAGCACCGCCAGCGCCACGTCGTTCTGGCTGGCGCGGTAGTCGGGGTGCACGAGCAGGTGGCGCACGGCCGCGTCCACGTGGCGGCCGTCGGTGGTGCGCGACAGGTCGCGCTCGCCGAGTCGCGCCGTCAGCTGGCCGGCGCGACGGCCGGCCAGGCAGTGCGCCGCCGTCAGCAGCGTGCGCGCCGTGATGAGCGTGCCGCCGCAGATCCAGCGCGGCGCGTCGGCGCCGGCGCCCGCCTCGCGCACGCCCAGCAGCACCGCCCACGGCCAGCTGCCCTCGCGCGCGTCCACGCCGCCCACCACCTGCACCACCGACAGGCCGTCGTCGGCCAGCGACAGCGCGCCGAGGCGCTGCGTGCGGCGCTGCGGGCCGAGCTGCGGGCCGAGCTGCGGGCCGAGCTGCGGGCCGCGCTGTGCGCTGCGCCGGAACCTGGCGTCTTCCGGCGCCGACTGTGAGAAGAAGATCGAGACGGGCTGGCGCCGGCCGCAGTCCAGCTGGAATGGGTCGGGCGGCTGGGTGGTCGGCGGCTGGGTGGTCGGCGGCTGGGTGGTCGGAGGTCGGGTGGTCGGCGGCTGGGTGGTCGGCGGCCGGGTGGTGCCTCCAGACCGTACAATGTTCCGCTGCGGGCAGCAGACGTCCGCTCCGCATATTGCCGGGCCGTCGAACGCCGGGAACCGGCACCGGTGCGGCGCCACGCACGCGCCGCGGCCGAACCCCCTCGCGAAGCAGCGCTCGTCCGACACGGGCGACGAGACCAGGTCGCGCTGCGAGCAGCACACGCGCCCGCCACACTGGCGCCACCTGTCCTGCTGCGGGTTCCCACACCGCTGCGAGGGCACGCACACTCCGCGCTCGAAGCGGTTCTTGGCGCAGAAGTTTCCGGAGCCGAAGTCGATTCCGAGCGCGCCGGCCACGGCCAAGACGGCACCGATCGCGAGACAGCCCGGCAGCATGTCGGCAGCTGCTCCGTCCACCTCCAGACGGTAAGTGTTCGCTGCGTTGACGGCCAGCTCGGCTTTGGCTGATCGGCTGACGGTGAGGTCATCTTCTGCGCGTCTCTGGTTGGCGGCCTCCGGCGCCTCCAGACCGGAAGGACTGAGAGCTAAGCCGGAGCCACATGCGACAGATCATCTCGTGACGTCACGGCTGGGAAGTGCGGGGCCCCGCGAGACGGTGCCTCGGCGACAAGGATCCAGTGACGTCACTGGCTGCGATGACCAGGCTCTCGGCACCCTTGCTGGTCGTCACCTGGCGCCGGCATAGGCGGCGCCAGGCGTGATTTCCTGATCGGTCGGATGCTGGCACGGGCGGCGCCAGGCGTGCTCGATGTGCACTGATCAGAGTCAGTCTCCTGGCACTCCCGTGCTGCTGATGTCACCATCGGCTGTTTGGTCTGGCGGCGGGTTGAGAGGACGTGTCTGCCGTGGAGTCGGGACGTGCTGGGTCGAGACCGCGGCGAGCAGCCACGGCTGGCCGCAGCCACGCCACTGCCCGCTCGCCGGCTCCCTGACCCACAACAACACGGGCTGCGGCCGGTAAAGCCCAGCCGCTCTCACCACCGTGGTGGCTGGAAATCCCGCCAGCGCCCCCTCCCCTCCCCAAGATTCTGGGAATCCCGCGCCGTACTGGCGCGACGCAGGCACGTGGCGCCCGGCGCCGGGGGCGGTTCCGTTGTTATGCGCGTGTGCACCTCTGCTCGCGAGCGGCGCCGCGGTGCTCAGCTGCTGCCGGAGTTGCAGTTCACGTTTGATGTGATTCGCGTCGGGTGTGATCGCGCCGAGCCGGCTCAGAACAGGCCCGCGCAGCTGAGCTGGCTTGGAACGAACGCGCGCAGCGAGTCCGCTATGACTGCTCAATGACCAAACCTGGTCGATGCGACAAATAGCTCAAATAACCGACCAACAAGCTGACCCCAATCGGAACAGCAGAGCTGAGTTCCGGCTAGATGCTGACTGGATGTCGGGCTGGTATTCCACTGCGGGCTGTTTTTTTCAGAGGGAGGTCAGCACTGGAATGAGCTGCACATGACCGGAGCCCCACCACACCCTCGATACTTGTTCACAGCTCTGTGTTGCGAACTGAGACTACCCGGACAGCTATCCAGGTGCACTAGCTGCAGGGGTGTCACCACCGTGGGGGGAGGGGGGGGGAGGGCAGAGGGGACAGTCGCCCTCCTCTGCCGTGAGACTGGGGGCGGGACACCCCCTGACATTTGGGGAGGCCCCTATCCGGAAATGCACAGGAAAAAAAGGTGTGCAGACAGAAGATCATGCTGCCAAGGAGGCCCTGAGACTGGCGCCAAGGCCCCTGAGAAAGCTAATCAGGTTCCCATAAGAGACGAAGGACAGATTTTGAGGAGGCCCCGAAGACGAAAGGATGCCACTGAGACGGGCAAGAAGCCATCCAGGCTAGACAAGAAGGCTTCTGATTGGTGGCAGGATATTCCTAATTTGGAAAACGAGGCCCTCGAGATGGAGGAGGCCGCTCCTACAATAGAAAATATGGAATGATAGGAGATATTTCTCCGGACGCAAGAGGGAGCTCCAAGATGGGCAAGAAAGTCTCCGCAGGAATGAGAGAAGGCCACTGAGACCAGCCAGATGAGGCCCATATTTTGGAAGAGGAGAACCATAAGAGAGACGATTTGGGCCTATGACGCAAAAGCACCCTCCTAAGAGGATAATGAGGCTTCAAACACAGGTGAGGAGGCCTACAAGACGTGAGAGAAGGCCCCTAATTTGATAAAGGAGTCTCATAGGAGAGGACAGGAGGCCCATAAATCAAGAAAGTGTCAACAATTGGCACGGAGGCCCACATGAGTGCAAACGGGGCCTCCAGCATTGCAAACGGGGCCTCCAGGGCATCAGCATTGCAAAGGGCCTCCAGGAGAAAGGCCTCCAGCATTGCAAAGGAGGGCTCCAGCATTGCAAAGGAGGTCTCAATACGGGAAGGGAGGCCCCAGAAAGTGAGAGGAGGCCCTAAGACGGATGAGAAAGCCAATGGACATGAAATGGGATTTCGGAGACGCAGACAGGCCCCAAAATGGACAGGGTTCCAGCAAGCTATAAACGGATGATCCAGAAACGTGGCAGGAGGCACCTAATTCGGAAGAGGACGACACAGGATTGGAAATGAGACCCTATGATGAACGAGGAGGCCCATAAAATAGGAGAGAAACACTATTAGATACGAGGAATGACTCCCAGGCGAGAAAGAAGGCTCCAAGACGGGTACGAATGTTCCCAGGGAAATCACAACGCAACCTAGATAGGAAAGGTTTCTTGTAATTTGGAAGATGAGGCACCTGGGAGCGAAAAGGAGTTCACCAGGAGATAAAAAGCCACCCCTAAAATGGCTCAACATCGAATCAAAACGCAGAGCAGGAGTCCTCCAAGACTATAGAGGAGGCCCCTAATTTGACAAAGAATGCCTATAGAAGAGAAAAGGAGGCCCCTGTCGGACTGGAGAGGAGTCCCTCAATACGGAGTAGGGTGTCTCCGGGGCAGAATGAGGCCCCGAAGGCCGGAAGGAGTTCCCAAGAAATGAGAGGAGGCCCTTAAGCTGGGAGTGGTAGCAGGCATGGAAGGAGGGGAGGTTTCCAAAATTGCAGATCCCCTCGAGACGGGTAAGGCTTTGCCAGGACAAAGGAGGCCCACGAGGCGTGGCAGGAGGCCCCTAATTTTGCAGCAGAGAATGCCACTGGAACATGAGAGGAAGCCCCATGCCACGCTAAAGGGGTACCAGGATGTAGGAGGAGGCTCTCCAAGACGGGAGAGGAGGGCAATTTAATATGTAGAAGGGTAGAACATACGAGGAGACACCCAAAACCGGTAAAGAGGCTCCAGGAAATGAGACGAGACCCTCAAGACGCGAGAGCGGACCTATAATTTGCAAGAAGCCCTAAGAAATGGTAAGAGTCGTGCCGGGGTACTTGAAAATCACGGTATGGGCCCAAAAGGATACGGCCGGGGCCCCTGAAAATCACGCTGGGCCTGGGGGTACCAAAAAGTCACGCCCCGGACCATGAAAATCACGCTAGGGGACAACAGGTCATACCATTCCCAATAGTCTCATTGGGACACAAATGAAGCCGGGGAAACGAAAAACAATCCGGAACATGGATAATCACTGCTGCAGTCGATGCGCCCCTAAACTCCAATAATCACTCTGGGGCCCAGCAATGGCGCCAAAAGCCTCCAAAACATATCGGACCCCATGCCATGTCCATATCGTCATGGCAACATCCGTTGCCATGACGACCAGCCAGTCAGCGACCTCGGCAGCGTCCCTTTACCGCGCCGCCGTTCCAGCAGTTTTTGCGCTTTTTGCCCCGACGGTGCTGCATCTCCGGACCTGGTGGCACCACCACCACTGTCGGGTCGGCGGGGGCACAGCCAGCACCGCGCCGTGCTGGAGGCGAGCACGCCGAGATGAAGCTGAGGGTGTGCGGTCAGCGCGCGCCGCTGCTGCGCTGGAGCGTCACCATCCTGGCCACATACGTCACCACCAGCCTGCTGCTGTCGCGAGCGCCACCGCCAACCCTGCGGCCCGACCGGTACGTATGGCGGGACGACGGGTATGTATAGTGAGTCAACGGGTGCGTATGGCGGCCCGACGGGTACGTTTGGTGGGTCAACGGGTACGTGTGGCAGGACAACAGGTAAGCGTGGTGGGACAACGTGTATATATGGCGGGACAACAGCTGCGTATGGCGGGACAACAGGTACGTATGGCGGGACAACATGTATATATGGCGGGACAACAGGTGCGTATGGTGGGACAACGTGTATATAGGGCGGGACAACAGTTACGTATGGCGGGACAAATGGTACCCATGGTGGGACAACAGGCGCATATGGTGGGACAACAGGCACGTATGACGGGACAACAGTTACGTATGGCGGGACAACAGGCACGTATGGCGGGACAACAGGCACGTATGGCAGAACAACAGGTACGCATTGTGAAAATGCTCATTTTACCTTCTCTAAAATTATAAAAATTATATCTTTACCTCATGTCCTAATGCCTTGAGTGCATTAGACACAGTTCCGCTTCGTTGGCTGTCCTTACAGGATGCAAGAACGGTTAAAATCGATGGACGTTACGTGTTGTATGTATGTTTCTAATATTATTTCACATTTGATGCATATTTTCATGCGCTGCTCAAGTTCAGAAGCATCATTCGTAAGGTGGAGCTCCATCCGTATATCTTTCGTCCACAGGGACTCGTCGTCACTGTGCAGACCTGACATGGTGGCAAACATGCTGCCACCGATGTCGGACGACTTCAACACCATGATAAAGGACCTGTTCACCTACATCACCAGGCCGGGCAGGAGGGTATGCCGCAAGGTGCTCAAATTCGGAGGAATGGCAGTAAGTAGAATCCCGGGAAATCCATTGTGGATGCGTTAACAAGCCTGCTCCCGTTAGATTTTCGACAAATTATGCGCACAACGCGCAAGCTACGATGATTGCGGTGACCCGACATTGTGCACAGTCGTAGAATTTGTCATGGTCGCCCTGTAGTCGGCACAGCAGGATCCACTTGGACAGCGGTGTGAGATATCTTAACACAAGTATGCTAAATTTGGTGTCGCCGACGGGCTGCAACCAAAATTAGCACTTCCACGAAAGACACGAATGGTGGAGCTGTAAGGCTACATTGTATCTTGCGATGCTTTGGAACGGTGGACTTCAATTGGGCAAAGTCACGCGCCCCCTTCGCAAACACAAATACACCAGATCAAACAAAAAATATTAAGATTTTCATCACCGAATCCGCGTGAGATTTTCATCTCCGAAATTTTCCACGCGCTTCTCGCGCGAAAAGCTGCCTCTATTTCATAGCATTTTCACAGACACTTCCTTGAGAATACCCTGACTGCGCCACTGTTCCATGGTGTTATCTACCCAGTGGGCAGCTCATTGGACTGAACTACCTACTGGACAGCTTATTGGACTAAACTACCCACTGCAGTGGATAGTTTAGTTTATGTTTCATGTTGAAACCGAAGTCACTGAAACGAATTATGCCACGCTAGCCCGGGCTCCTGGTCCATTGTGCACTGGGCAGCACATTGGACTGAACGACCCACTGGACAGCTTATTGGACTGAACTATCCACTGAGCAGCTCATTGGACTAAACGACCCACTGGGCAGCTTATTGGACTGAACTACCCAGTGAGCAGCTCATTGGACTAAACTGCCCAGTGGGCAACTCATTGGACTAAACTACCCAGTGGGCAGCTTATTGGACTGAACTACCCAGTGGGCAGCTTATTGGACTGAACTGCCCAGTGGGCAGCTTATTGGACTGAACTACGCAGTGGGCAGTTCAGGGGACTGAACTACCAAGTGGGCAGCGCATAGTCCCACAGTGGACTAAACCACACACATCCTACCATTGTATGGTACAACATTTCATATCTTACCGTCCACTTTCTGTGCATTGTGTTGGTGTTTGGCTGAAACGATTGTTTACGTGCGTCCATTATCAGTTACATGACGTAATTGCATTGTTTTGGATTCCAACGCAGTCCTTATAATATGCTCGTTAAAGAGCTGCATGATTAACAGTCATGTCCTCGTGGCTGGAGAGAAATTGTGAGATTTATGGTGTGTTGAACCACTTCAAACTATTTACCTTTCGCTTCTCATTTCTCCATGAAGCAGTTATCCGAACTTTACCATGTGCCGAGCGTCAACTGCGTCGCTCGTTAAGTGTTAAGCGTGTTAAAATATTGCGAGAAGAACATTTAGGGAATGTAGAAGTTGTGTATCTCTTGGCATAGGTCATGTCAACGTTCCAATGTTCTAGGGTGCACCGCATTTAACTTCAGTAGGGCAGTAGATAGGCAGACCTTCGCTGTTCAGTGGATGACAACAGGGTAGTAGAACACTGGAACCAGCTTCCGGAAACCATTGTCAGTAGCAGCACACTGAACATCTATAAAAACAGCATAGCTCATCATTATACGAATAGAGGACATGCTTCTCGGTATTCCATGGATGGCTGATCGACGGATTTGGTGAGCAACTGGCTCAAGTGTGCAACCAATAAAGGGCCCTTGTGGCCAGACTGGTGCTCGACTCGAGTTGAATCGAGACTCGACTCATGAATCAATCGTTTTTGGATGAGTCGCGTGTCGAATCGACTCTTTTCCCCAAAATATATCTTGAGTCGGGAGATGGATCACATCTTTCTAAAAATGAGTCGAATCTTGAATCGATCATTCAAATATCATGTGTGGACAGTGCACACTGAATCATATGACTCATGAGTCTGATAACGCTGAGTCGGATCTGAATCGATTCAAATTTGTGTCAGTCTGCTTGAGTCGTGAGTCGAATCAGATCTCAAGATCTATGAGTCACATGTGAGTCGACTATATTTTTTAATAGAGCACAAGTCTGCTTATGACTCATAGTTGCACTGGTCTTTTTAAGTCTTTATGCTTTTTATGCAACCATCAATGAAAATCCATGGCACTGTATGTGGTAGGCAACTGAAGCATTTCTCGGCTGGATTGCAGTTGTAAGTGTTCGGTTGTGTGGGTGTTTTGATAATGGACGCACGGTTGTTCACGTGTGTCCATTATCAGTTCCATTGTATTGTTTCGCATTCCAACATATTCTTTACAACATGCTTGTTAAAGGGCTGAGTCTTCATGTCTCAGCCCTTTGTGTCTGTATGACCCGCGCCCACTGCAGTTAGCACGCAGATCTTTTTATGTCTCTATGTCTTGATGTCTTTATGTGTTTATGTCTCACACCCACCGCAGTTAGCACGCAGCCACTGTTCGCCAGATGATGGGCACCGACAAGATACCGTTCGAGGACGGCCACAAGTACGTGTGCCTGGACCGCGAGCTGAGTATGGCGTCGGCGCGCGACTGCCTCGTCTACAGCTTCGGCGTCAGCATCGACTGGTCGTTCGACTGGGACGCCGAGTCGTTCGGCTGCGCCGTGTTCGCGTTCGACCCGTCCATCAACACGACCACCGGCTGGCAGAACGGCACCATCATGTTCCTGCAGTACGGCGTCGGCGACCGCGACCGGCGCACGCCCGACGGCTGGGAGCTGCGCACGCTCGGCTCGTTCGTGCGCCTGCTGCGCCACGACAACCGCACCATCCACTACCTGAAGGTGGACGTGGAGAACGCCGAGTGGGCCATGCTGCGCCAGCAGCTGGCGCTCGCCGGCCGCTCCGTGCTGGCGCGGAACGTCGAGCAGGTCGGCATGGAGCTGCACTTCGCCGGCCACCTGCCGCTGCGCAAGCACGCCTTCTTCTACGTCGAGACGTACCAGTCGTTCCTGCAGCTGCAGGCGCTCGGCTTCCGCCTGTTCTCGTACGAGCCGAACCTCTCGCAGAAGCCGGACCTGCTCGTTCCCGGCGTGCCGGAGCTGCTCACCAACGCCATGGAGGTGGTGTGGCTGAAGAGCAAGTGTGTCGACCGGACCGGCGGCGGCGCGAGTGCCTAGCGCGCGTCACGTGACCTAGCGCGCGTCGCGTGACCTGGCGCGCGCCACGTGACCTAGCGCGCGTCACGTGACCTAGCGCGCGTCGCGTGTCATGTACGTCATCTGACCGGTGACCTCCGCGGCACCCCGTTGACCTCCGCGGCGAC
This sequence comes from Imbricaverruca yamaguchii, assembly GCA_034440575.1. Lineage (NCBI taxonomy): Eukaryota > Metazoa > Arthropoda > Thecostraca > Neoverrucidae > Imbricaverruca > Imbricaverruca yamaguchii. The sequence continues at coordinate 1,636,618 of JAOTOL010001583.1, read as the reverse complement.
CCGTTGGATGAGTTCGGCTCTGCAGAGCACCGTACGCGTGCGGGAAGCATGCTTTTTCTTTTCAGAATACAATTCGCCACTGTCCAGAAATTTATCTAGATTTATAGTGAGTGTTCATGTGATTTCGCACAAATCACGCGCTCATGGCTCATGGCAGGGCATATTTGTTAACGTAAAGTGGGCGGCACTACTATTTCAAATCCCTTGGGTGGTGCTGCCCAGCCCTCTGACTTTTGTGACACAAGGCAGCACTTACTTTTTCCGCATGCAGAGCACCGTGATGAGCACCTTCGTGATTGCTGTAGTGTCTTGTTGTGCAGTTGCACTATACCAGTCAGGGTATTGGTCCCGCCTAATTTAGTGTTGCTGTCCTCCGCAGTGCCGTGCTTCTAGACACTATAGGCGCTACAGGCACTAGCACCCAGGAGCGTTGATTTGTATCCTTTTGTGGGGGTCATGGCCCCACAAATGTTGATCTTGCCCCCCATGTTGATTCGAGCCCCACATGCCATATGCTATTTTTATGCTGATAAGAAAGGTAAAGGAAGATAAGAATGATAAGAAAACCCTTGACTTTAGTAAGGCATTTGACAAGGTATCCCATACACGATTAATGATACAGCTTCAGGCCCATGGTATTACAGGTAGCATCTTAAAATGGATAGAGTTGTGACTTTCAGATAGACAACAAAGAGTGATGCTCAATGGTACAAAGTCATCATGGCAAAATGCTCTTAGTGGAGTCCCCCAGGGGTCAGTACTGGGGCCACTACTGTTCATTATATTTCCAAATAACATTGAAAGTGGCCTAAGCAGTAAGGTTTTGAAATTTGCGGATGATTTGAAAGCCTTTGGGGCAAGCTGGATTTTCCTCCACTGTGGAAGGGCAGCTTACATACATCATAAAATGTTGAGATTAACTGGTGCTGATGCACTTTAAACCAGATTGCCTCACAAATTTGCTAAGCCACTAAACAACCATTGCATTGCCATACTGATGTTTGTACACACCACCAATAGCAACGCCACATGCATATGGAGCTTCAGCAGGATTCATTCCATTCTCAATTTCCAGTCATTGAACTTCATACAATCTATTGCAGTGAAAGCATTCACATTTATCATTGAGATTATGAATATACAAACTATAATAATATCCAGCACCCCACCCATCACCCTATCAGCTTGATATTTACCAAGGTGGGTACCTACCTAGGCACTTACCAACCTAGGTACCTGAAAGTGAACCAACAAGAGCCACATCTGAGGCATTCTGCCAGATTATGATACCATGAAAGAAAAAAAACTCATCCCTCTGGCTCAACATGCTACCAGATTGGCTACGGAACATATTTCCTTGTATTGGAACCGTTGCGTTTTTCTTAGTCTACGGATGTTGTATTGCTCCAGCCGATCTTTGTTATGGGCCCGATATATTTAGGAGGAATTTTTCGTTTTTTGCGCACTGACAATATTTTTGAGGTAACGCGCGTTTTCGTAGACCTAGATGTGTTTACTTAGTGCCCAGTCTTTTTGTTCATTTTGTAAGGACCATATCGGGTTTTGGGGGCTTTACCCAGTTATTGAGGCACCGCGCGGTCGCTTGACCAGGTGTGATTTGGGGGCCTCCCTTGTGCTCATTTAGAGCTCTAGATGTGTTTATTTTGAGTTGCAACGCATGTCTTAAAGCCTGACTGCTATTTGCGAGACTCGGTAGCTTTGAAGGGCACGGTGTATTTTCGGCCTTCTGTGGTGCTCGTAGGGTTCTGCGTTTACTTGGGGCTCCTGGTGCACGTCTGTGGGATCCCGGCACGATTTTGGAGACTGCGGTATTTCTCGGGGTTTCGGCGTAATTTTTCTGGCCCAGTTGTGTGATTCCGGGAAGCTGACGCCAGTTTCCTGGGCCCAACACACTTTTGATGACTTCTTTTTTCAAGTCTCGGTCTGACCTCTGTGTCTCGGCCCGACTATTCTGACCTCTGGGCCACATTTTTGTTTTCCGCCGCGATTTTCTTCGAGCTCTGACGTTATTTTTTTGGTGCTGTGCACTTTTGACGGCACCTGGTTAGGGTTGCAGTGCGATTTTCTCGGCTAGGACACTTCTCGAAATCTCCATATTTTAGAGGGCTCCGGGTCAGATGCGTTCGTTTGTCTCTCGCACAATCTTTGCGGCCACAGCCCACATTCCGGGTAGGTCCTGATTTTTGCGACGTCAGCTGCGACTTGTGGGGCACCGGGTAGACTTTATATCCCCAGTGCGATTTGCAGGGGCAGCGACTCGACTTTTTGGGCTTAAGTTCGATTTTTGGGCTCCGCCTTCATCGCTTGCGGAGCTATGGTTGTAGTGGTCTAGACAAGTTTTGGGAGCTTTTTGAGCGATTATTTGGATCTCAGGTTGTTGAGCATCAGAGCGACCTTCCGAGCCCCTGGCGTGATCTTCAGGATCCCGAGCCCGACTCTTTGGTATCCCCAGGCCCAACGTGATTCGGACTGGCCCCGCCAGACCTTTTGGTGTCCCGTTGCGATTTTCAAGAATTTTTTTTTGCGGCATTTTTGACCCCAGCATGTCCTTCGGGGTCATTGTGTTTCAAACACTTTTAGGCCCCAGCGTGATTACCATGAACCCCAGCGCGACCTTTCAAAGCCCATCATTCTAGGTGCTCCTGGAACGATTTTTGGGCCCAGACGTATTTTCAGGGGGCTTTGCACGATTTTCGAATCCCAGGGCCATTTTCAGGAATCCCTGTGCGAGTTTGAGACGGCCATGATTCAGAAAAACGAAAAACAGACTACTGTCGAGCGCACTCAGCTTTCGTGGCGATCGTGCACCTCAAATGTTGGCGAATATAGAACGTCGTGGGTGTGACCACTGCGGCGCTGGCCTCCTGGACGGCTATCGCGTGGCACACTGCCACTCCCGACCCGACCCTCCACGCGGGTGCCGGGATTGTCCAGCGTCGCAGGGAGGCCCGCCGTGACCTGGGGTGCGGGCGCGAGGCGTCGCCAGTCACGTGCTTAACTCCAGCCGAGTTTGTTCAGCGTGAATCCAGAGAAGCGTAATATCAAAGCCTCAGTCAGAGTTTTATTTGTCGCCCATTGCTTCCGCTTCTCTCCGAATACCCAACACATCGCATCGCTGTCAGAATGAACAAACAACGAACTGAGCTTACACTTCACAATACCGAGCAACGCAGCGATCGAATCTGATGCAACGGCAAAAACCACAGAGACGTGGCGACCGGCCCCCAACCAGCACTTAGTCATGCCGTAGGGCAGCCACAGTCACGTGGCCAAGGCGACAATCCATGCACCGGACACGTGGCGCACCTCTTGGCGCATGCAGCCACCACGTTCTGCCTTCCTTACTAACGAGTAACACTCGTCATATATAACAGCTGAGTTAATTATGGCTTTAGGGCGCATCGACTACACTGGTCAAGTAGCGCCCATATGACAGCTGATGTTCGCAACAGCATCACGAAATTAGCACCAAGTTGAATACAAAACAGAACATCTGGCGAACGTGCACTAAGGGAACGCAGGGAGTTAGACAAAGTTCGGCGCCACCGTGATCACCGGCGCCATATACTGCGTGCGCACGTGCGCTTTGCTGCGCGGTTCCGGTCGTTCCTGGACCATCCATCCCGGACGTATCGCGCCGTCTCGGGCGTGCTGTGCCGTGCCGTCTCCGGCGTGCTGTGCCGTGCCGTCTCGGGCGTGCTGTGCCGCGCCGTCTCGGGTACGTTGGGTTGCGTCGTCTCGTGCAGGCTCGGGCGAGATGTGGTCGGTGGTGCGGCAACTGTCGCTCTGCGCCACTGGCCGGCGGGCGCCACTGGAAGGAGTGCCATCAGAACCGTCGTCCCTGCGCGAACAGTCGTAGTTAAGACATTTCTACTCGAAGGTACTCCAGGACCAATGGTGTGAACGTTCTGAAGCTGCTTCCAGAATGAACTAATTCAATCATGTACTAGAATATCGTGATACGTGATGAACAGAGTACTGTCTTCATAAGACAAACTTCGGTCCCTACTAAAGTACATGACGCACAGTCAGGTTTACTGAGCAGTGCTGATGATAGTTATTTGAGCATTGAAGTATACGCGCGCGTCGACTGCCAGGGTCATATTGCGCCCCTAACTGTGTTTACAGGGAATCTATCATGCGCTCACAGGGGTCAGTAGCTAATAATCATTAGGATCGGCGATATGCAACATCAAAACGTGAGCGGCGCTGACGCGTAGAAGACACTGGCAATGTTTGCCGTCTCCTCAGCACCGTGCGGAGCTGCAGAAACGACCGGCGTACGAGAGGGCGACAGAACGTACCTGGGCCATCACTACGTGCTGGCACAGATGTGCGGGGTGACGGTGCCTGCGGCGCCACGACCTCTGCGTCCTGTCCGGCGGCATCCAGACGGAAGTAGACGACGGCACGGACGAAGCCACCAGACAGCCTCTAGCCGCCGGCGGCCAGCAGCTCGCGGTACGTCGACGAGAAGTTCAGCTTCGCGGGCAACGGACATTAGCCTGTGCCTGGCGCATGACTATTAGGGTGTGTCGCCTGAACGGTTTTTCTTATGCATAGTGAAATTATCGTGCAGATCACCTAAAAAAAACCCTGTGGTCGAAACCAAATCGAAATCAAACAAACAAAATATGCGACAGGCCGATAAAGAAACAAATTTGCCGGGCGCCGGCGTTGAAGTCTCCAGTGGTGGCGCTCCGTTGCGATTGGCATCTAACACCACGCGTCCGGCCACCGTCGGAGCGCCGCCGCGGCGCTGTGACGAAAAAGGTGGCAGTTGGTGCTGTGGATGACTGATGAATGGATTCTGGTGATGAAGCTCATTAATAAAACTCAATGGAAGTGTTTAGTGGGGTAAAAGGCTTTTGATAAGCACCAGTCGCTTAATAAGTTGCCTGGATATCTGACGCATGAAAGAAAGGTTCATTTTACGTCCTTCGTGACACACCCTAATGACCATGCAACATTTCTGGCCGACGGAAAGGTCAGTTTGTGTTCCCCGTGCTTCCCTTCTGCTTTTCCGTTTAGCCAACGTCTGAGATGTGTGAATTTGTTTCATTTTGTGCTGATAATTTATGCTGCACTAGGTGTGTACCTTAATTTTTCGTGGATCTACCTATTGAATCACGCGTTGTCCTGTATTTCAAGCAATCATTACTCGACAGCCGTTCAGGCACATATGAAATGACCCCCAGGCGACCTGACCCCGGCCAATAATATTCAAGAATTATCTCCAGACATGCTAGAACCACAACGCATCACACTAACGACGAAAGATACAATCAAGATATCCAAGATAAAGCCAGTCCTCTGGCCCTCATCACACCAACACACACACACAAAGTGGTGTTCCTTGTCCACTTACTGGAAGGACATCGTGCACGACTACATGCACCCCACGATTGCGATTCACTGACAATGTCGCCCCATTTCCGCCTACTTTGGCAAAAAAAAAACATTCCACTGTCGTTGCGCACACTGCTCGTGGATAAGCACCAGGAGATCCTCGACAATCTTCTGAAGATCTTCCATATCACGAAATGTGACCACTCCACCTGCTACCTTGCTATCTTCACTGGGGCTACGGATGCAGGCTTGAACCGAAACCGCGCCGGCACGAGCCCAGTCGAGTCGGGAAATCACGCATCAAGCAAGGGTCAAGGGTCGGCACATGTCTCGAGGGAACCCAATGCGCGTCGCAGCATGCAGCACTGCATTTCCAGACCAGGCGTTTTGTAAGGAGAGAAAACATGTTCATACGTTGTCGGGACATCCATATGCTATTGAGAGAACACCAGTATAGGCCGACCGCAGCAAAAAGAAACGGGAAATATTCAGCAACCCGCCAACGACAATGGCGACTTCAGGACCAGCCACGTTGACGATGCTCATCACGATGACGATCACCCCCACTAATCTCTGAGGGCCTGCGACTGTGAGGCGGGGCTCAGAACAAAGGTGGCTAGCAACCCTTCGACCACTCGATGCTCCATGGCCCAGGAAGATGAGGGGAAAACAGTCCCGCTTGTTGAGAAAAGGAGAGTCGACTGAAGTCGACGGAGCACGTTGCCAAGCTGACCCGACGACCCACTCATACACGTCGAGGGGGCGCGGCTACCCCGATAAAACAGCTGGTGGGCAGGACTGGGGAAGTTGTCCTGCCTGCTCATAGTAGGGATAGTTAGTGGTACATGGCCAGATGAAGGACACGGATGTTGGGGTGAGATGGGCGTGGGAATGGGAGCGTATGGATGGAAGGACGAGTGAGGCACTCTTGGTCTCACCCCTCGCCGGTAGATGGTCGTCGGATCATTGGGGCACTCAATCCCCCACCACGAAAAGGTGGTTCCTCATCGGGGGGGGACATTGCTGATATGAACTACGTCAGAATGCTCCTGCACGGTTGCAGGAGCCGGTGCAGACACGCCCGGCGGTCATGCCCAGGGGTCACGCCCCCGGAGGTCACGCCCTCGTAGACTGCCTGTAACGTCGCCCCCGCGGTGCGATTGCACCGTTCTACTTCCCCAGATACTACTTGGTGGTGGCCCACGGTGAGCTCGGGGCCACAATGGAAGGGGATCTTGGCTGGCTGCGGCACTGTATCGTGTCAGGCTCCATGTATCCCGATACAGCTGTTATCAGCTCTGGCGGGAACAGCCTGACACGGAACAGGCTGGACCAGCGGCTGAGGCCAGAGCCCTCCAATGTCCGGGACCTCTGTGTCTCGGGCATTCGGCAGGTCATCACTCTTCTCTTGGAGCTCCGGGGCCTGCAGGTCATCCCGCTGTCGCCCATCGCACACAGCCGTCTCGACGTCGACGCGTTGGAGTTCCGTCGGCTCGGCACTCAGTGCAGAACCATGAGCATCGAGGACTCGTGAAAGTGCCATACGAGTTCCCAGTGCGAGGTCCGGAATAACGCCGCCACTAGTCACTTATTTAGTAATTTGTTGTGCTCTTGATGTGATGTGTTCTGTGTGTGTTTCTTGTGTCATGTTTGTAAATATAGCGATGTGATAGCTTGCTGATATTTAATTCCCAAAGAAACAGCAGATGAAGTTGCTACGTACGCTTCAATTCCAATCTATGCCTCTTCCTGATCTGCCCTCATGGGCTTCTGCGTAAACACCGCAGAATAACACAAAACACCGCAGAATCACGTGGGCATCCCAGGAAATGACCTTGCTGATGCTGCTGCAAAACGCGCGACGCAAGCTCCATGTTCACGAACTCTACCACTCCCTGCCCGTGACCACTTTCGAACCATTTCTGACCTTATGCTCACAAAGTGGCAAGGCTCGTGGAACGCAATACCCGACAAGTTGAAGGCGATCAAGAATCTCCTCGGAAAATGGAGTTCGTGCTCGCGTAGGATCAGGCGAGATGAGGTGGCACTATGTCGCTTGAGAATTGGACATACATATGCCACTCACTCTTACTTGCTAACTGGTGATGACGTGCCACGTTGCCCCAGATGTCACGCCCGCCTATCTGTGCGGCATGTCTTGCTGTCCTGTCCCGGCTACGAGGAGGAGCGTAAACGTCACTTTGGGCGTGCTCAGTCTTTGTCACTCAGCGAGGTTTTAGGCAACGACTCGGATATTGTTCGATCAGGGCGACTATTTGACTACCTCGCTGAAATATCATTTTCAGTAATATATGCACCAAGTTGAAAATGTTGAATATTGTTTTTTCTTTTCTTTTTTCTTTTTTTAAAGATGTACGATTCGTTGTGTCGACTATTATTATGCAAGCTTAACTAGCTAGGATTTGTGATATATCGACGTGTAAGTAAGCTGTGTTATGGGCGCTACATGACCAATGTAGTCGATGCGCCCTAAAGCCCTAATAACTAACTCCAGCCGGTCACCAGCTCCAGACACGGCAGCTGAAACTCCAGCCGGTCCTGAAACAGATGTAATATAATATAACAAGACTTCACCTGAGCATAAAAACACCCAGACAAGTTGTCAGAGGTTTTTTGGTGTAGAAAATTAGTGATGAAATTTATTTATTTATTTATTTATTTAACAATACATGCCCTCCACGTGCAGTGGCTATTACGGACAGTCTGGGTCACAGATATTTACAAAGAAAGGATAGATTTGTGGTCAGTAGTGGGAGCAGATGCGCAACAACATTCGTACACCAACATAATACAATACCCATATCACTCTCTGCACTACAAACACCGTGCTTGCAATACTAGCTATAAACGAGTGGTTTGTAGAAGTGATAGGAAAGCGATTTGCCACCCATGGCGCCTCGCCTGCCCCGGCGTGTGTTCTTGGTGGGCGTTGTCACGGCGACGGCGACGCTCCCCTCGTCTGGTTTTCTCATTTGGGAGGGGTGTCGACTGGCGGGGGCGTCCAAGGTCGAGGCTTTGATGACTTCAGTGATGCGGGCGCTCGACGTCGCGGCCCTGGCCATTTTTCACTTCCTGTACCAGTGGTGGTGCATGTTAGATCAAAGATTCCCAAACGGTTGGATGCACAATTCTACAGTGCATCTCTTACTAATGCATTCTATCCAACAAATGATGAAACTTAAAAAGTTATTAAGAGAAAATCGAACATGCTTAAGTGTTTTTGGAACTTCTGGTGGGTACATTCGATTTTTCGACAAATTATAAGGAAGTAATTGTGTTCGCGATTAAGGTCTTAACATCGTATTATAATTTCGGGATGGTGCTTTAGAAACGTTTTGCTCCAACTTAAGTCAAATTTACTTAAATTCTGAAGTATGACAGGTCATTTTTCGAAACTTTCCGCATAGCCAAAAGTTCCAACTGGTCGAGCTGAACACAGGCGCATCAAGATTATGTGAATGAGACATAAATTGAGCAATTCGCAGGCCCCGTAAATCCCGTAACACTTACGGAATGATGATACATTATACACCAATGGATAGACCTCGCCAAGGGCTAACTGTTGTATGTGAGAAATAGCCATTTTCTCAAATAGTTATGGTACAAAAAGGGGCTAAACCTTACTGTATTTTGAGGAAAAACTGCAGAATTTTCGAAAATTTCAGAACAATTTTCATACGACCAGTGAATCTGAGCATTTAAAAAGACCAACATATGTTGTGAGAACCGTTTTTTGGTGGGAGATAATTAGTGCTAAATTAAATATTTGCATTTCTGATACGTTTTTAGAAATATTGTCTAAATAAATATCGATGTAATATAGTTGAATAAAGTAGCGCCAATAAATTCTCTATGGAACTGCTATCTCGGTTTTCGCTCAAATGCATGCATGTTGACCTAGGAGGGTCGTATATACACGCATGTCTTCACCTGGCCATGTGACGTGTAGTGGCGCTAGTGGTCCCTCACCAGGTGGCAGCACCTTGATGCATGTTAATTTTAATGAAACTACCCCTGTGTTCAACGTGACAACTTTTGAATATTTTTCGTCGTAATTTCTCTACGCACATTTTGGACGTGCGTTCGACGGAAAAGAAAATTTGTCGCCTGGAAGTGAATCCCATAAGTCCAGAGCATTTCCTCCAAGGCAGTTTTTAAGCAAACCTTAAGGCACTTTCGCATCATGATCGTACAACTTAATTGTTCTAAGCAAACGTGTTAGACGTGTTAGACGAAAAACTCGCTGGTCACTAATCTGTCATTGAATTTAAATTTGGTCCATAACTGTTTGAGACAAGATAGCTCCGATGAGACAACGCCGGGTAGCTCGGCCGGCTGCCGGGTATAAAAAGGGCAGCCGGCCGCCCGCCCGGCCAGTCGCTCACGAGCAGTCCAAGGGTTCGGTCGTATTTTCGCGCGCTTCGTTCCGACTGTTTGGTGTTCGGTGTTCAGTGTTTGGTCATCGACCGAAGTACAGCCTGTTCGTTGATCGATACCACAGGCCTGAAGATGGGACCACCAGGCGGCACCAAGCGTCAGCGCACCCAATCGCCACCGTCTTCTGATTCTGACGGCTCCGTGTACATCCAGCCACCGGGAGCTGATCAGCTCAGTGGATCTGACAGTTCGGAAAGTGCCAAGAGGTCCCCAAACCTGGAGGGAAGTGACGTGAGCAGTGAAGTTGCCGTCGAGGTTGCGGCCGAGTTTGACACAACGTGGGAGGTGCTCCCATTGAACGTCGCGTGCCCCTGCGGCGTGCTGGTGAGACGGAGAGAGATGGCGCACCATGGCACCCGATCGTGCCACCTGGATGTATGTCCGCTTCCCGGATGGTACGATCACCTATCCAACCTGAGGACGTACGGGAAGCGGGCAGAGTGCGCCCAGCAATGCACTTGTGGCTGCCTCATCACACCAAAACCAGGTGTGACGATGCAGCGACTGCTGTACCGGCACGTTCAGCGTGCCAAGTCGCATCGCGACCTGGATCACAGCGGCCGCGCAGCCCTGCGTCGTGAGCTTGTCACCAGAGCACACCGTACCGTGGCACTGACAGTGGGCACTGTCAGGTGCTTGAAGCTGCCACTGGTACACGATGCTGGCGAGGCCATGACGCAGGTGCTGCGGTTCGGGACGTCCAGAGCCGCCAGCGCTGCCTCTACCCAGGCGGAATGCCGCCAACAGACGGTATTAAGGACCTCACGTGCTTTGAGTGGCGACGTGCTGCCGCTCTTCCTGCCAAGTGGCACCTTCGCGGACGTCGGCACTCGCACATCAGTGCAGCATCTCATAAATCTCGTGAGGAGGGCCAAGGTAACGTCTCCGGATTGGAGATACATTATCTCCAATCCGGAGGCAATGCGAGCGATAACTAAAACTATTCACTCTCTGTTTGCTGATATGCCATTTGTAGCCCACGGGACATGTCTGGCCATGAAATCGTTTTTACGGCATGTCCATGCGCACCTGTGCGACATCCCAGCCGGCATCGACTGGAAGGACATGATCGATATGGCGGTTGAGTCAGCCCAAGGCTCAGTTTCTGAACATAAACATGAGATGGCATTAGCGCTATCCGAACGCGACCGTCGGCGACGCACCGAGGATACGCTATCGCATCCAGATAGGTTGCTTGTCCAGAGCGAGCTTGAGTCGGCCATGACAATGATATCGCAACAGCCTCTGCCGTCCTCGCCGGCAAAGCTCAAACACCTCGCCATTAGGTTTCGGCAGATGTTGTACGTGGGGTCGTCCGCATGCACTGGCATGCGGACAGGTTTTTTTACTTCAGTCACGCTCCTCGACTTTGAGAGGGGTGAGGAGCATGACGGTATGTTCGCGATAACACATTCAGGGGGGAAAACTATGCGAGTGTATAGGGATGTGACACTAGTAATATCACCTGAGATGCGCAGTGCCTACGAATTTTTCGTTCGCTCATTACGGCGATGCCTGGTGATAGGCAATGATGTCTCCTTGTTGCCCAAACTCAACCCGTGGGATAAAAAAATGCTATATTTCGGAGACGACGTGCCTTCCATTGCGCACTTAAATTATGCGGATACCATCCGTGGGAACACAAACCGGCGCCACCACGCCACCATCGGCCACGAGCTTGCCGCCAAAGGGTTGCTGCTTGGCACCACCACGGAGGAGCTGGCCTGGGTTCGGAGGCAACTAATTATCTCCCACCAAAAAACGGTTCTCACAACATATGTTGGTCTTTTTTAATGCTCAGATTCACTGGTCGTATGAAAATTGTTTTGAAATTTTCGAAAATTCTGCAGTCCTCAAAATACAGTAAGGTTTACCCCCTTTTGTACTATAACTATTAGAGAAAATGGCTATTTCTCACATACAACAGTTAGCCCTTGGCGAGGAGGGTATTATTTACAAGGTTATTTGCGCCTGACGAGGGTGAAGGGCCGGCGCCGCTCGCTCTTGGCCTTCATGATGGCAAAAATGTTCAAGGTGCTGCCACCAGCACAGTTTGACCCATCAATATGAAACTCATGTTATGTCATGATTGTTATGTTATATGATTCGCACATGCATTTTAACTACTTGTTTTATTTTCGCACAGGATAACTCTGACCGGGATAACTCATCTGGGGAGCAGCCAGAACCTGTACTAGCTGTTGATGGCCCACTCGGTGCTGCAGTTGACATTGGTGTCCAGGCGGTGGTGGACAGTGACGCATCGACCCAGCACGAAAAAATGCTGATATCAGCCGAAGCACAGACTGATCCTGTGTGTAGTTCTAGGAAAACGGTCAGTGGTGCGTGTGATGTTGATGACAGCGATGGGTCTTACACGCCCGCCGATAGCGAGTCAAATGATGAGTTGGCTGACGAAGTGGACGTGCAGGACATATCGAATCTGGAAAGAATCAGAGCACTTTGCAGAAAGAACCCTAAGGATTATATAGGGCTGAATGAGGAGGGAGCTGCCGTTCTTGAGCTAATAGCTCAGCAGGTTACAGGTGTTTGTAAGAAAAATTCAAGATTATGTACATATGATGCATGCTGTATGGTGATGTTGAAGATTAAGCAAGATCGGACTTTGAAACTGGTAGCTGATGACTTCGGCATATCGCGACAATATGCCAGCCGTATATGGAACGTGGTGCTACCCCAGATAGCGGCATACATTCATTCGTTTGTGTTCTGGCCGTCCAATGACGAAATTCGCGCTAATCTACCGCTGGCGTTCAAGGCTCGCTTTAGTCGAGTTACTTGTATCATCGACTGTCTCGAAATTGAAATTGAAAAGCCCGTGGGCGCGGTGAAACAGTCACAGACATGGTCGGCGTACAAAAACTGCAACACCGTTAAGTACCTGGTATCTATTGTGCCTGGTGGCATGATTAACTTTGTGTCAGGGGGTTATGGTGGTCGGACATCGGACATTGAGATCACAGAGTGTTCTGGCTTCATGGATAGTCTGGAGCCCGGAATGGTTGTGATGGGAGATCGGGGTTTCAAGAGCATTGAGCCACTCTTGCGATCTAAGGGGTGTTACCTGGTGCGACCGGACTCTGTGGGCAGCAGTGACATTCCGGAGTCCCATAGGGTGTTCTTCTCTAAGCAAGTGGCTAGCTTGAGAGTTCATGTGGAGAGAGCCATCAGGAGAATCAGAGAGTTTACAATGGTGAAACCGCATGCAGTTGCGGAATCAGCAATGGTTTCGCAGTTAGATAGGATAATGCGTACCGTTTGTGGATTCGTCAATCTGCAACACGATTTGACTAAAGTGTAAAATGACTATATATTAGGTGTGTAAATGTGTGTGCATATGTATGCAGTGGCGTATTTAGGATTTGGTCAAGGGGGGGGGGGGGGCAACTAGTAGAAGGGCGCCTCGAAGATTGGGGTTTGACTTTGGCTGGCCACCGTTTTGGATCCTGGGGGGGGGTGGTAAGCGTGTCTGGCGAGCGCGCCGGGTGGATCGGGGGTAGGGCGCAGCTCCGATCCTGGGTGAGGGGTGGGTGGGAAGCGTGTCTGGTTGGTTGGTTATTTGGGCTTTCGGGCGCATCGACTGCGTTGGTCATACAGCGCCCATAACAATTTTAGACGCACAACTTAAGAGGATTCATGCGAACAGCAGTATGCGAGACTTCAAAAGACAGACAAATCACTTCAGTGCTACATGTCCACGAGGTGTGCAAATCGCTCCAACCCTTGAATCAGAGAGAAAGCGAAACAGCTGTCCCGAAGCCACAACGCGCAATTCAGCCCACAACATCGTCAGCGAAACAGTGAAACGCAAGCAACATCAGCGAAACGGCGAAATGGAACGGTGAAACAGAAAGAGCAAGCGCAAGCAGACATCAGTGGAACAGTGAAACGGGAGTAACATCAGTGGAACAGTGAAACCGGAAGAGCAAGCATACGCAAACATCAGTGAAACAGTGAAACGGGAGTATCATCAGTGACACAGCTTAACAGTAAGAGCAAGTGAAGATCAGTTGGAGCAACATGTCACGGTTCCGAGCGTAGTGTTCATGTCAGCGAGGTGTGTAAATCGCTCGAAATTTGACATTCGAGAGAAAGCGAAACAGCTGTCCTGAAGTTACAGCGCGTGAATGGTCACCCAGGAGTTCACGGAGTGACAGCGGCTGCACGATTCCAAGAAAGCGTCTTCGAGCATCGGCGAATAGGGGGCAGGATAACAGAATATGACGTACTGACAGTGGTGCGTGGCATCGAGGGCACTTTGGCCTGTCCTCCCCACAGAGCAAGTAGTGGTGCGTTGGGTGGGTGTGCCCTAGCCTGAGGCGGCAGAGCACGACCTCGTCCCGCCTCGTCCCACGGTAAGACGAGGGCCATTCCCCAAGACATGGCTTGATCGCTCGCAGTTTATTTTCCTGCACTATGTCCCAGTTAGACTGCCATTTCTTAAAAATAAAGGTTGCAATAGAACGGTCATATTCCTTCGCGGGGAGCGGCATAGATCGTAAGTAGGGAGCTTGAGCTGCTCGCTTCGCAGCAGCATCCGCCGTCTCGTTCCCCACGATGCCGACATGGCTTGGGATCCAACAGAGGACAGTAGCCTTTCCGTCTTGAGCCAGCAGTCTAAGACGCCGTAAAACATCTTGTACAATGGGGTCAGGTGGATTAAACTGTCTTAGCGCCCAAAGACTGCTGAGGGAATCAGTAAAAATGACATGCGAGGTCTCCCGCCCTACTTCGATAAAGCTGAGGGCCTTCGTGATGGCAATCAGTTCCGATGTGTAGACGGTCGCATGTGGAGGTAGGGAAAAAGATCTTGACAGAGATCTAGAAACAAATGCACTGCCCACACCTGCATCAGTCTTAGATCCGTCTGTATATATCGGGGAATATCCCTCGAACGAGGCTATGTGTTCTAGGGCACGTGACAGACTGTCTTGTGGCGTAGCATCCTCCTTCCTCACCGAAGAAAGCGACATGTCTATTTTCGGAGCGGTCACTTGCCATGGCCTGTATCCTTGTCCACTTACTGGAAGGACATCGTGCACGACTACATGCACCCCACGATTGCGATTCACTGACAATGTCGCCCAATTTCCGCCTACTTTGGCAACAAACAAAAAAAAACATTCCACTGTCGTTGCGCACACTGCTCGTGGATAAGCATCAGGAGATCCTCGACCATCTTCTGAAGATCTTCCATATCACGAAATGTGACCACTCCACCTGCTACCTTGCTATCTTCACTGGGGCTACGGATGCAGGCTTGAACCGAAACCGCGCCGGCACGAGCCCAGTCGAGTCGGGAAATCACGCATCAAGCAAGGCTCAAGGGTCGGCACATGTCTCGAGGGAACCCAATGCGCGTCGCAGTATGGCTTCAGCTATTTGTACCATCCTGAACCACTATCTTTTCGCGGGGGGGTCTGGCGTACGCCAGATTTTGTACAAAACTTTATGTACATAAAGCCCCCCCCGCGAAAAGATAGTGGTTCAGGATGGTACAAATAGCTGAAGCCGGATAATGGGCATTTATTTCCTTTGGGAGTTTCGTGGAGTGAGGTGCTGCTGCTGATCATCTGTTGAAGTTCTTCGTTGCTGTTGTTGCGGTTGATCATCTATGGAGGTGAGTGGTCGGAGGTTTTTTAGTTTTCTGGAGATGAGGTGAGGATTTATGTGAGGCGCGTCATCTCTTGAAAAGAAATTATTCTGTAGCTCAGGAACCTCTTCATGTGTTTCAGAATGGAGTTCATGACGACGTATCCGGTGGCGGGTCCTCTCGTGGAGTACCAGCCCAAGTCGAAGAATCGGAATACGGTCTTACACCAGAGGGCGTATGTGCTCTCTTTGACTGTCCCAGCCAATGTGGATATTCTACATTGGCTGAGGACTTATTTGAGGGAGATCTGTCCGGAGCAGTTGGCGTCTCGTCTGCCATCGGTGCAGATTTGGACCTTACCTTTGTCGGATCTGACGAGGAAGCTGCTGTTGGTCCACGTCAACAACGTGTCGAGTTATGTCACGAGGGACGCGATATGCCTCTGGTTGTCGGCGACCCCCCAGATGTGGTTGATGTCGGTCGGGATTCGGTGGTTCTCGGGAGTCTTGACGGTCGAGAACTACCGGCCGTCCAACATGAAGGAGGTGGGGATGGTCATGAAGGGGAATCTGTCGCGCAGGAAGATGGTGGAGGCGCTCCCGTACTCGGACCTGTTTGGTTATCCTCCCGTGGCGGGGGTCCTGGGGGCGTCTCAGGTAGACCTGACGACGCAGGAAGCCTACTTGATCAGCCTGGCGGTTCCGGAGAGCATGCTCCCTGGTCAGGTGTCCTTGGGGGTTTCGTCGCACACGAATCGTCCTACCGCTGTGCCACTGTCGTCGTCCCTGGAGACGTACGACAGAGACTGGGTGGACGATTTGTGGGTGTTGTCGCCTTCCACCATGGCGGACCTGGCGGCTCTGGAGGCGGAGGGGGCAGCCTCAATGGCCCCTCCGGTCACTCCCATATCACGTTCCCTTTCTCCGGAGGGAACAAGAGCCGCACCCTCAAATCACTCTTCAAGCAACTTGCCCTCCGCGATCAGGAGTCCGACGCCGCCGGACTCACCTTTCAGGTCGTCCGGCGCCTTACGCGATGGGTGGCATATCTCGCGCGGTTCGGAATTTCTTTCCTCTCTTTTTGTGGTGTCTCGCATCCCGCAGTGATGTTCATGAAACGGATCTGCCAGAAAATTCTCAACTGTTTCGGTGCCGATGCCGTGGATGGCCCAGTTGGTTCGGTTCCAGAGCCTTGTATCCCCGTGGTTGGGGCTGAAGTGAGGTGAGGAAGGTGGCGGAAAATAAGTTGTTTTGTGGAGAGGAGGTGAAGAGTTAGGTGAGGTACCTCATCTCTTGAAAAGAAATAAAAATACCTCCTCACTTGTTCAGACAAGAATTAATTAGTCCATTATCCGGCGTCAGGTAAATTATAGAGACTTAAACCTCAACTCCTCTTCGCCCCACCATTTACGTACGTAAATCGGTATGTACATACCGGGTGGGGCGAAGAGGAGTTGAGGTTTAAGTCTCTATACTTTACCTGACGCAGGAGCAAAATGCGAGCAACAGCATCAGTCGAGCACTGAAAGGTAACCAACATCATCGGCGAAACAGTGAAATGGAAATAACATCACCTGTCAAACAATGAAAGCAAGCGAAAATCTGCATGACATGCCACGAAGTCAAATACGTGCATCATAGTACGCAATGCCACCATTCGTGTTTTGGCAGATGCGAAAGCGAATTAACGAGGAGCACAAATCACAGAACTGTGCTGCATCTGGACGCGACAGAGCCAGCCACGAAGCAGGTGGGCAGAACGACCGCATCGTCGCTTCATCTCGGCGGAAGGGCACCACGGGTCGTACTCATTGGTCACGCGCTTGCGGAAACACAGCGTGCCTGCAGCACGCGTTTTCCTGCAGCAACTGACGCACGACTACCGGGACACGAGGACACACCGGGACACGTGAGCTGCAGCCGCCGCGCGTCGTGACCGACTATCCGCGGGCTTTGCGGCACGAAACGAGGGCTGCCTCTGCCGGCACGTCGCTGCCGGCCTACGTCAGCCACGCATGGGCAGCGGACACGGAGAGGCGCCAGCCGACGTTCTCGCGTCCCTCTGCGTTCGCCACACGTCACACGATGTGGCACCTGCGGCAGTCACACGTATGGGAAAAACAAAGGTCAGGGTTGGTTGGTTATTGGAATTTAGGGGCGCGTCGACTGCGTTGGTCACGCAGCGCCCATAACATCGTCAGTGAAACATTGAAAAGCAAGCAACATCAGCGAAACAGTGAAACCGAAAGAGCAGGCGCAAGCAAACATCAGTGAAACAGTGAAACAGGAGTAACACCAGTGAAACAGCGAAACAGTATGAGCAAGCGAAGATCAGAGCGACATGTCACAGTTCCGAGGCATAGTACTACATGTCAGCGAGGTGTATAAATCGCTCCAAATTTGACATCCGAGAAAAAGCGAAACAGCTGTCCTGAAGCTACAACCCGTGAGTGGTCACCCAGGAGTTCGCAGAGTGACTGCGGCTGCAAGACTCCAAGAAGGCGTCTTCGGTCATCGGCAAGCAGAGGGCACGAGATCAAAACGTGACGCGCAGGCACTGGTGCGTGACATCGAGGACACTATCCTGTCATCCCCACAGAGCAGATAGCAGTGTGTTGGGTGGGTATGCCCCAGCCTAAGGCGGCAAAGCGCGACCTCGTCCCGCCTCGCCTCGTCCTACGATAGGACGAGCCACCTGACGTTCTAACATCAGTGTTCGCCACACGTCACACGATGTGGCACGTGTGGCAATCACACATATGGTAAAAAGAAAGGTCAAGGAGCGGGAAGATGGCGATGTGGCTGTTCGGATTGATGCAGCAGGCGACGCGTCGGTGAAAACACTCGACAAGTGGCTTTCCGTCGTCCATCGCCTCCTGTGCCGAGCCCTACCCGAACTACACCCGAGAGCGGAAGACGCCGAAGGACAGGAACTCGTGGCGGAAATGGCCGACCGTGAACACCATGAACAGTGGCGGTCACACCGCGAAAGATCCCCGACTGCCACTTTGACGCCCTGAGAGCGCATGGAGATGGACGTGGAAAGAGCCAATGCATAAGCTGGCGAAGAGGAAACTTTCGTGCCGAAAAGCTGCAGTACCGGTGGAACCAGACAACACGTCTGCATCCGTGAAATCACAGGGCGACGGACATCGCTCCACCGCGCCATTGACGTCGGTGGCCGACTGCACCAGGGTCACCGATGAACGTCATCAACTGCGCCAGGGTGCTACCATTGGGCATACAGTTCTGCTGGCATTGCAGCGCTCAAATGGTTCTGCGATGCTCGATGACGAAGCGTCGGACTCGTACCTCGCGGCGATACCTCCACCATTGACCGTTCCATTTTCGATTTTCTGGCGCGTGGTGATAGAAGGCGCGTGTGTCCTTGCCAGATTTGCCAGTTCACGTCAGCTTCTGCATTCATGATTTCGCTCAAGATCACACTTTGCATGTAAAAACATGCACGTATTTATTCAATTCCACTTGGTGCACTTCCCGTCACCTGCCGCATATTCCACGAACGTGCTGCTGAATTTGTTGCCAATATATATACTGTAACAGTAATTACCGGGGCTCAGGACCGTGGACAGATAGCATGGTGTACACGCTGTCAGAAATGTATGAATAATGAACAAAACACAAAGGCGGAAAAGACCCAAGATTAAAAGGGACAAGACATGGCGAGATCTCACAGCAACAATGTGTAGAGGGGTTCTCGATCGCGCAAACACAAGCCGAGAACAAGTGGAAGACGCCGACTTCTGCATACAGGCACACTGTTGATACAGTAACAAGACAGGGCGAAAGTGCAAAGCCCGCACCTAGGATCTTCGAGACATACTGGCAGGTGAGAGTAAGCAGGCAGCTACCATTTTGTGTAAGCATGTTCAACAAGATCTAACAGTGCACGACAATTGTCCCATCTACTCAGCAGTCGGAAGTCCCTGAAGAGGCCATTTATTCCGCGTACTGTTGGGATGCGCTCTGAATACACTCATGGTCCATCTGCTTTGAGTTTAAACCTTCATTTATGCTTCTGTCGGATTCACTAGTAAACCAGTCAGAGCAATGTTTTGGTTCATATGAATGAAATAAAATATGTAAAAATCGACCTAATCGAGCAAATCGGATGCCATTTTCGGAATCAGCATGAAAAACTGACCTAAAACAGCTGAGACACCCTTGACCTTATAAATCACGCAGACCAGTGTTATGAATTTCACGCTTGTATTGAATATATTCTAAGAACTCGTGTACGGGAAACGTGAACCTTTTTGTACATCTGACACTCAACAAACATGAATTCGGACACTGCCTATTATTCCATGCGCTGTCATTGTGGTGGGACTAATGACCAGCTGATGGGGCCAAGCAACAATGTATTAGGGCAGGTGGACTAATGGTACTTAACTGTGTGACTGCAAAGGTTGCTGGTATTCGGACAGGTGTACCTGGAGTGAAACCGATGACCATCTGGTGGAACTGGCTGCCGTGTAATCATACAGGTTGTCCGTGGTGACACCCGTGACCCAAAGTTGGGCCAGACGCCTTATTTGGGCTTTATGGCGCCGCGACCAGAACGGACCATTCGCGGGGTTAGACGCCTGATGATTTTGACCGGTGGAAATGAAATGGGCTGACGAGCCTCGTCTTGGAGCCGACGTGCTCCGTCTGAATGTCAATTTATCGACTGAGGACAACCACGCACGTCTGTCGGTGTCCGCAGGCTGATGCCACCCAGGGCCGTGATGCCCGACATCCCCAGAACCATGTCCACACCCAGCGGGCGGTCTGGCACAACCAGCGCCGCGAGCATCACTCGCCTGCCCTGGTATTCCACCTTGACCGTGACCGACCCACTGCACCGTAACGTTCCCCCGTTCACGGTTCTCATTTCCACCGTCCGTGGCGTCCACCGCCGACAGCAACCTCGGTACACGAGCGTGTCAGTGCATCCGGAGTCCACCAACACGCGTCGCTCGCTGCCGTCCACTTGCATCCGGGCGACCGGAAGTGCGCGATCTACTGATCCGGAGACGGCGCTCGCGCTGACGCGTCCCCCGATGCGTTTGGGCAGGCCGCGGCGAGATGACCCTCCCTCCCGCATGTCCAGCAGCGTCGCGGTAGTCGTGGCCGCCGCGCTTCCTGACGAGACGGCGGGGGCGCGGGCCGCGACGCTGCTGCCGCAGCCAGCACCTCGTGATGGTCATCGCTCAGGATGTCCCGGGCCAAGCGGACGAGACTCGGCAGCGCCATCCGCTGTGCTCGCGTACCTGCCTTTAGCTGGCTCCGTACCGGTGCTGGCAGCCCCGATATGAATTTGGCATCCAGGATGGACTCGGGGAGCTTCTCGTCCGAGACCAGCGCTATGAGGCGGCGCAGGTCCGCCAAGTAGGCGTCCACGAACTCCCCTGGTCGCAGTTCTCGGTCCTGGAAGGCGGCGTACGCGGCGTGCCGGTTTAACGCGAACGCGTCGTATAACGCGTCGCGGACAGCCGCCATGGAGTCCTGCGCCTTGTCGGGTAGCTGCTCCCAGACAGCGAAGGCTGCCCCAGTCAGCCGTTCCGGGATGACCTCCACGAAGTTGACGCCGCGTCGTCGGCACAGTTTCTCTGCCCGCGTAAACCACTCGGCCACATTCACTGTCCCGCTGAACTCGGGTATGTGGCGCGTGTCGAAATTACGCGGGCCTGCCACACCCAGGGTCCCCGACACCTCCGCGAAGTTCACCGATCCACTCGCGCCCGACGTCGCCTCCCGCGGCTCTCCCTCTTCATCCCCGTGCCCCGGCATCGTATTCGCAACGTATGGCCGAAATAGCTTGTAGTTGCCGATTAGAAAGTAAGTGCCGAGCACGGGGAAGGACGTGTATTGGCAGTGTCCGGCGACCCAGCCACGAGCACCGGCCACGCGTCCCCTCGACCAACTGCCGGCAGTCACCCCCGCGCGCCGCCGACCTAGCCGCCCCAACCACAGACCGCGCTGCAGAAACCGCCGACGGCCATGACCACGTGACAGTGACCACGTAACCACGTGACGCGCCGAGTGCCACGTGACACCGGCGGCCCTGCGTGGCGCAGGGCCAGCTCCAGCACCAGCTCACTACAATATTCTAAGAACTCGTGTACGGGAAACGTGAACCTTTTTGTACATCTGACACTCAACAAACATGAATTCGGACACTGCCTATTATTGCATGCGCTGTCATTGTGGTGGGACTAATGACCAGCTGATGGGGCCAAGCAACAATGTATTAGGGCAGGTGGACTAATGGTACTTAACTGTGTGACCGCAAAGGTTGCTGGTATTCGGACAGGTGTACCTGTAGTGAAACTGATGACCATCTGGTGGAACTGGCTGCCGTGTAATCACAGGTTGTCCGTGGTGACACCCGTGACCCAAAGTTGGGCCAGACGCCTTATTTGGGCTTTATGGCGCCGCAACCAGAACTGACAATTCGCAGGGTTAGACGCCTGATGAATTTGACTGGTGGGAATGAAATGGGACTGACGAGCCTCGTCTTGGAGCAGACGTGCTCCGTCTGAATGTCAATTTATCGACTGAGGACAACCACGCCGAACGGATCACAGACCGAGGACACTTACGCCACTTCCGAGGACGACTACCGCATGCAGCGAGAGATGCGACGGCTCTCTGCGAGTACGTCAGGAAAACTGGCCGAATACCTCCGGGTTGGCGCAGACAAGCCCGTCCGTGGCGTGATGGAAGGGACAACGGGCAAGTACATAACTGGTCCGGACGTCGAGAGGAACGTAGGAGGAAGCATTGCCGCCCCGACGTGGAGGCTGTTGCAGAGCGGTTGCAAGCTCAGGGCTTCTCCGCTACCGTAGTCCATGATAACGGGGATACGTGTTGCATTTCAGGGAACAAGCCATGACCAACATGCTCTGTCGGCTTCCAGAACTCATCTAACTGAATTATACGTCCGCATTCGCCGCTGTGTGTGGATGGCACGGGATACAGCCAGGTAGTATCCGTGCTCTTGGTGGCACCAGAGACCGAGCGAATGCTAACAACCATGTTGGAGATTACAAGGGCGAAGAACCAGGGCGGAGAACTGGGGCAGGGAGCCAGGATGCGAGCCAACGTATCAAGGTCTTCATGACTGATAAGGACGCATCGCTTCGGACTGCTTTCCAGAAGGCCTCGCTTCAGCTCTGCAAATTCCACGTACTGCGGAACTTCAGGTGCCGAATCATGGTTGGAAAGCACGTCAGTAATGAGAAGGAGAGCACCCTTCGTGTACTGCAGAGCATGGTGCACGCGCCTGATGAAACGTCCTACCCCAGACTGCGAGAGGACCTCTCCCCTGCCGAGTTCGCGAGTACTTCGATGCAGACGCGCACGCCAATCGCCACGAGTGGGTGCTGGGTCTTGCAGGCGGCGGACTGTTCGGCACCAACACCAACAACCGTCTGGAGAACTTCAATGGAAAGCTGTAGGACGTGTGCAAGTTGCACTCGTCTCTCCCGGAGTGTGCCAGGGCTCTCACCGCGCCTCTTTTCTCGCGCCGAAACAGTCATGACCCAGCACGAGCGCTATCGGAAAGCAATAGTCACCTGAAACCGAGTCGCGTTCGTCTGCTCGGAGTCGCCAGGCGCTGCTCACGACATGTTCATAGACTCTCTGAAAACGCGACCTTAGACATCAGGAACAACGAGCCGTTTGTGTCTGTCATTCTCGGAGCTGATGTCGACCAGGAAACTGATGCTGACCCAGCCCCGTACATGCCGGCAGATAGCGGTGTGCCTCGGACTACTGCCATGTCGTCGGCATCTGACCAAGCCCAGGACATGCCATCAGGTGCCAGCACTTCTGATGTGCCCGACATGTCCAGTACTGCCGTGCGGTCTGAGCATGTTACGGAGCGAGGCCTGCGATGGCGTGCGAATGACCCGACGGAGCTGCGGGTCCTGAAAGAGCCGGCCAAGATGACGAAAAACAAGGGGCACCCGAAAGGCAGCGGTGCGACTAACGCCATCGACCTGCCTCGGGTGCGACGTTATACGACCACTCTTTGAAGATCTCCCGCTCCATTAGGAAAAGCTGTACGTTTTATTTTGCTCTCGAAGTTCTAGGCGATGCACTGTCTAGAGGATGAAGTACTGTCCAGCCCGGCCGCCTGTGTGCTTCCATTATCGAAGTGTCGTTTTCTGTAACATCTCCGTCGTTCTGAGAGTATGGATGATATAACGGATCCTACATACTGGTCGTTGTGATCACTACTGTTTCAGTAGTATATTGTAATCACTCCGGGTTTCAGTAGTATATTCGAATTGCCAACATGTATGTAATTAATATTGTAATGGGCGCTATACGCCTAATAAAGGCGATACACCAAGAAGCTCAAACAACTGTTGCGCTATTACCGCAATTCGCCACTGGGAAGGTAATTGGATACTGCATTTACACACGATATATTTAGTTAATTCCTATGCATTTCCCAGGGATGCTTCGATGGGTCCTCCGTAAGCCATCAACTCAATGACCACTCTCAGAGCGATGGCAGCGCACTATATCAAACATAAGCGAGAGCCGTGCCATCCAACGGCGCCCGAGTCGGGGCTCAAAGCCACGAGCAACTCAGAAGGTGACGAAGGGAAGTCCGGAATTGACGGAAGGGCACCACCACGGGCGGAGCCCGAACTTAAAGGAATTGACGGAAGGGCACCTCCAAGTGAGGGGCCCGAAGTTAAAGGAATTGACGGAAGGGCACCTCCCAGTGTGGGGCCCGAAGTTAAAGGAAGGACACCTGGAGTCGCGCCCGGCGCGAAAGGAATTGACGGAAGGGCTAAACCTGATGGGGACCTCAAAGCTTACCCATGTGACGAGTGTGGGCGACGCTGGCCCACACTGGCCGGAAAACAGCAGCACCGGCGTTGGGCACACCCAATGGAGTACAATGCCTCTCTCCCGGAACCGTCGACAAAAGCTCATTGGAATGATGACGTCATGTATGACATAGCAGTGGAAGAAGCCAATTACACCGGCCGCACGATTAACAAACATCTCTCTCGTGTGTTCCCTGCATATCACATTGGCGCAATTGTCGGCATCCGGAAGAAGGATAAATATCGTGAAATGCTCCAGAGGGTGTTGACCTCTCGCAGAATGACCTCGTCGGCCGCCGGGTCGGTGGATCCGTCATGGAGTCACAATACCGGTGGCCCGATGGGGACGAGACATTTGAACTCGCCGGCAACCGCTGCTGTGGTTGTCGGAGCATCGATCAGCGCAGAGCCGTCCCCATGCCAGGCGGAACGAGCTCAAGCGGAATCGTCGCAACGAGTTCCCGATTTGATACCATCTCGTAATGCACCGGCGACTAGGGAAGTCCCGCTGGCTTCGACCAGTGGTTCTTCGGCGGTCGCCGGCGTGTCAGCTAGCGCAGATGAGCCCCCATGCCATGTGGGGCTACGTCCAGCGGAGCAGGCGGCGGAGCGAGATCCCGAAACCTCAGTACACTCGAGGAGAGGTGGTCCGGTAGAGGCCGAACGTGAGGAAAGGAAGGCCGCGGCAACACAATTCCATAACCGGGTGTTGACCGCAGGTGCAGACCTAGACGAGGCATATAACACGCTAATCGCTCGTCTGTGTTCGGAGGGACAGGTAGCCCGTCACCCCGCAAGGGGCGGTCGGGCGGCCAATGATCAAAAACCCTCTGGTGATCGACCGTCATCACCACCGCCAATGAATAGATCACAAAGGCGGAGGACACGTTATAGGCTGCACCAACGGCTGTACCGGACCAAGCGAACGGACCTTATGAAGGAACTACGGCAACCAGGTTCATTCCACGAGAAGCCGTTCCTCCCGGACACTGATGACGTCGAGAAGACATATCGAGAAGAGAAGCCTGGTTGGCATCAGCGACCTGCGCGGCTGGATGGGTGTGAAGTTGGGTAGGCTGAAGGCACATGTAGAGGTGCTGCTGTCGCTGGAGCAGCGTTTTACCCCACTGGCTTGGAATACACCTCTGCAACAAGTGAAAAGTTTCGATGATGACATGGGTTGGTTGGTGACTGTTCTGTGCGAGGTGTGTCAGCTGTGGTTTATGGCTGACACACCTAACAGCTGTGTGACAATAAAGCAGCTGTGTGACTATTGTCACACAGCTGCTGTAGGGACTTTATTGTCAACGAGCGGGCATATGCTTGTGCTAACTGTAGAAAGCTTAGGACAGCATACTAATACCAGCTGATATGCGTCTGCCCACTAATCCTTGTTATACTCTGCCGTGCAAAGGAAAAAAAAACGGATTTCATGTTTGGGCGAAGGACGTTTTCAAACATTATTCGACAGGTATTTTGAAGGCGCATTTAATGGCACGCATTTTATACAAAGTTCTTATATTCAAGAAAGTACATAATTGAAAAACAAATCGTAAAAACGTAGGTCAGCAGAAGAACGACAACTTCCAAAAGCAAATCCACGTACGTGACATTGTAAGTATGAAGAGCGTACGTTCTGAAACATGCATTTGGGATGAAAACTACCAAAGAAAATAATACATTGCAACTAACTGAAAACTACCTGACGAAGAAAACAATGCATTGCATCTGCCTTTAATAATCTGAGGGAGCATAACACAACTTGGAAGTATTTAGGAATGACAATCATTTTCCATCTGCTGAGGTGTCCCGCCAACAGTCAGACACCAAGATGTACAAATGCATGTGTGACTGTCACACCACTGAAACCGATCATATTACACCCCTTGTAGCCTGAACCATGTACCAGTACCAGTCGGTTGGTGATGAGCTGTCTCCACAGGCAGCGCCTACCGACATTAACCTAATGGCGTCCACCTCACAGGGCCAAACTTCTCATAACAAGGCAGGTAATGTGCACAACAGAGGTGACCGTCCACGCCCTTCCCGGGCTCAGGATGAGGCCATCATCTGGTCTCCTGATGATGACGATTTCTCTTCACAGCCAGAGAGTCATACTGGTGACAAGCTCGACCCACATGTTGCAACATTCAGAGCATCAAGCGTTAGCTCAATAGTGCTCAGAGGCCAACCAAACCGCCATACGCTGCACCGTGCGGTCGGGCACTTCGTGAACCGCATGTTTTGGACTCAGCTGCTGCTGTGTTCCTTGTTCATGACTCCAGCGCATCCAGGCTGGAAAGCATGGCTGCCGTGCGACACCTCAAGCAGCCATCAAAGGTGAAGAACGTGGCCCCAACGACCTGCCCGGCTGAATGGACATGAAGTTGCGTAGGCTGGAGGCACGTGGAGAGGTGCTGCTGTCGCTGAATCTGCGCTTTACCCCCCGCTGGCTCGGGGAACACTTCTGCGGCACGGGCAAAGCTTCGACGACAACATGGGCTGGTGGTGTGAAGACCACTTGGTGACTCGTTCTGCCCGAGGTGTTTCGCCTGTGGTTCCGAATCAGCTGCTGTAGTGGCTTCCATGTCGGTGAACGAGCATGTGCGTGCGTCAACTGTAGAGAAAGATTGAACCAGTGGACTAACACCAGCTCTTCAAATTCATTTCTGTTATACTCTGCCGTGCAAAGGAAAAATGCGTATGTCATGTTTGGGCGAAGGAAGTTTCGAAACACCATTCGACATAAGACTCCTCGGGTTTCGCACGCCGCCGACCGGCTTCTTGTTTTCGAACACGATCACGAACGACTGATCGAGAAGACGAGGGAGAGTAAGAAGAAGCCACAAGACGCGGTATACGGACCTGGGAACCTAATAAGACGCCACCTGCCATCACTACATGCACACATAAACAGCTCACAGACCTCGCATCTCATCTCCTCTCCATTCCGCCCTCCACACACCACCACTACCTCCCATCCCTCCGATCTGCCTTCAACTTCTGAAGACTTCCAGATCGACTTCCCCAGCACCTACAAGTGCAGCTCTACCATGTCGCTTTCTACATCTACCAGCTACGGTACTCAGTGCTCCAGACCAGTGAACAGTGTTCCGACCTTCGCTCTACTTGTCTTCACTCAACGGTCAGTCAGCGTTTACAGAGGAATATTTGTTTTATTTGTCCTGGTATCATCCTATTGGCGTAATCTAAATCATGTACTGACATGGAGCCAGATATCCTGCCTGGAAAATGAACCAGGCATACAATGGACGGTAGGTAGTATGGGTAGTATCTGTCGATACAACCACTTTTCCATATGCGCTGATATATTCCGCCGTCATGCGGTCGAGACATTATCTGCGCTATCAGTAAAACCTACTTGCCTAGCTAGGTACCTACCTGGATATCCTAGGTAGGTGCAGGGTATCTCAAAATGCATGGAACCCATATCACTGCTAATTACTGCCTATGTCAATGCTTTTGTTCTTTCAGATTTAAAGAGGCCAGAAATAATTTGCCAAGAAAATGCATTAAACAAAGGAGGAAAAAAATATTTTGTGTCCGTGCAAAGAATCCTGATTAAGGACCTTCACCTGTACCCATACAAAATCAATATCAAGCATAAACTCACACCAGCTAACATGGCAAAACATGTGCCGTGCCGGTGGTTTGAGAACAAGATAGAAGAGGATCCCGACTGTTTTGTGCATACTGAAAGCTTGCTCACTGTCTAGTTAGTTACTTGGGCTGCAGGGCGCATCGATCAGGGTTGATCATTCGCGCCCATAACGTTTATCTTAGTGCTTCACGGTAGGGGAAAGTTAATGTACGTATGTAGTTTGGAAGTTAATCGCTAAAAAGCTAAGTAACGGGACAAGTCCCCAGAATGTACAAGTTACAAGGCCGCCAGGCCGGCCAGTCGCTCACGAGCAGTCGAAGGGTTCAGTTGGATTTTCTCGCGGTTCTTTCAGACCGTTGTGTTCGGTGTTCGGTGTTTAGTGACCGTTCACGTGCAGCCTGTTTGCTTTTCGGTACCACAAGCCTCTAGATGGGACCACCAATCGGCACAAAGCGGCAGCGTACCCAATTGCCACCATCACTGGCAACGTCGTCGGATTCGGACGGCTCCGTCTACATCCCGCCACCTGCAGGTGATGCGTAAAGCGGGTCTGCAAGTCCCAAGAGGTCCCCAAGCGTGGAGGGAAGTGGAGGGGATGACGTGAGCAGTGAAGTTGCCGTTGAGGTTGCGGCCAAGTTCGACTCAACGTGGGAGGTGCTCCCATTGCACGTCGCGTGCCCCTGCGGCGTGCTGGTGAGACGAAGAGAGCTGGCGCACTATGGCACCCGATCTTGCCACCTGGATGTATGTTCGCTTCCCGGATGGCGCGACCATCTATCAAACCTTAAGACCTACGGGAAGCGGGCAGATTGTGACCAAGAGTGCACTTGTGGTTTACACCATCAAATCGCATCGAGGTGCAACGATGAAGCGACTTGTGTATCGCCATGTTATGCGTGCCAAGTCCCATCGCGACCTGAACCACAGCGGCCGCGCAGCCTTGTATCGTGCGCTCCTCATCCAGTCGCATCGTACCGCGGCGCTGAGAGTGGCCACTGCCAGGTCCTTGAAGCTGCCTCCGGTGCACGACGCTGCCGAGGCCACGGTGGAGGCGCTGCGGTCTGGAACGTCCCGTGCTGCCAGCACTGCCTCTACCCAGGCGGAATGCCGCCAGCAAACTGTACTGCGCAACTCGCGTGGACGGAGTGGCGACGTGCTGCCGCCTTTGCAACCAAGCGGCACGTTCGCGGACGCCGGCACCAGCACCCGCACATCGGTGCAACACCAGATCAACCTGGTGAGCAGGGCAAAAATCACGTCTCCGGATTACATTATCTCCGATCCCGAGGCAATGCGGTCCATCACCAGGACGATTCATGGTTTGTTTGAGGAAAAGCCATGTGGCTCACGGCACATGTCTGGCAATGAAATCGTTCTTACGCCATGTGCACGCGCACCTGAGCGACATCCGTGCCGGCATCGACTGGAAGGATATGCTGGATATGGCGGTGGAGTCCGCTCAAGGTTCCATTTATGAGCATAGCCGCGAGATGGCGTTAGCGCTGTCCGAACGCGACCGTCGGCGGTGCACTGAATCAAACCTGTCGCATTCGGATCGAGTGTTAATCCAAGATGAGCTGGAGTCGGCCCTGATACCCATTGCGCAGCAGCCTCTGCCGTCCTCGCCGGCAAAGCTGAAACAGCTTGCTGTTAGGTTCAGAGAAATGTATGTCGGCTCGTTCGTATGCATTGGCATGCGGACAGGATTCTTCACGTCGGTGACGCTG
Source organism: Imbricaverruca yamaguchii (assembly GCA_034440575.1). NCBI lineage: Eukaryota > Metazoa > Arthropoda > Thecostraca > Neoverrucidae > Imbricaverruca > Imbricaverruca yamaguchii. The sequence continues at coordinate 1,606,973 of JAOTOL010001583.1, read as the reverse complement.
CTCAACTTCCAAAGGGGAGAAGAGCATGATGGGATGTTTGCCATCACTCATGCAGGTGGCAAAACTATGCGTGTATACCGTGATGCGACACTTGTAATTACCACTCGGATGCGTAGTGCCTACGATTTTTTCGTTAGTAAATTGTGCCCATGCCTCGTGAGAGGCCATGATGAGTCACTGCTGCCCACACTCAACCCGTCGGACAAAAAAGATGTTTTATTTCGGCGACGATGTACCCGCCATTGGCCACCTTAACTATGCCGACACAATCCGTGGCAACACCAACCGCAGGCATCACGCAACCATCGGCCACGAGCTTGCCGCCAAAGGCTTGCTGCTTGGTACCACGACAGGAGGAGCTGGCCTGGGTTCGGAGGCACTCTTGCCACGGCCAGGGAAACCTACAATGTAAGGAATAAGGTCGCCCGCACTGTGGCCGCCCAGGTCGGCTTCATGGAAAGTGCCAGCAGGTGCAAGGTGCCGAAGACAGCAGGTGCCCACATCGCTACGGAGCCAGAGGCTGGCGTCGGACACGTGCCAACCTTCCGACCCGGCACCCGGCACGAGCGCCGAACTACCATCCGTTCCAGCTGAAGAAGCCGTTCCAGCTGTGGAGGAAGTTTCCGGCGTTGTAATAGACGACGAACTCCGGCCCTTCTACCTGAAGGCACAGGCGGCGAAGGGCCACACCTGTGGCGTATCATGGACTCGGGGCGAGCGGGCGATCGTCGCTCTCGCCCTGGCTCAAAACGTTGACGAGGGTGACGGGCCGCTGCTGCCAAGAATCAGAAGTTTTCTGGAAGAACGCGCCGGATGCAGCACGGAGACATAGCCTATCGGCCTTCGCACTAAAAATGAAGGCATCAGCTGCCAGAAAGTGAAATGTATGCTGTGATGTGTGTGCATGCGTTGTATGTTGTATATATTTGCTTTCTATGTTCACTGTTCTATGTTTCTATGTTCACTCGGTCCACTGTTTCTATGGCCCTTTTGGCTGCCGTCTCCATTATGACAATGATTGAAACTAACTGTTTTATCTGTCTTCCACACAGGTATCAATCAGATCAACATGAGTGACTCTGCATCGAGCATGGAGTTCAGTGGAAGTGCAAGTGGAAGCAACGCCGATTTTTACCCTGGTCCGCATTGGGAAGCTTACCATGACTCCGATGAGGAGTATGTGGAGGGACTTGTGGAGAGTCCCGCAAAACAGCAGAGGGTGTCTGCCGGAAGTCCCATGGAAGAACAGGATCAAGCACAAGGCCAAGTACAAGATGAAGTACAAGATGAAGGACAAGATGAAGAGCGTGAAAGCTCTGGAAAGGGCAAAGACCTAACAAACTAGTGGCAACCTGGCCATGACTGGATGGCCGTAGAAAGACTTTGTTGCTCTGCATCGTGTATGCTTTCAGAGCGTAGACGCGTGGCCCGCCACTGCAAATAATTTTTCCGAGCAGCAGAACGTCCCATATCAGACAGTGGAAACATTGTGACGTATGAACGCAATGACATCGAAACTCATTGCCGCTGCACGTGGGGCAAAGTGGTGATGGCGCCAGATGCACGCAAGCTTAAGCGAACAGTGCGGGAGCACGTCTACCGCTCCAAACCTCATACAAGCCTCGACTCGGACGCACGTCGGCGTCTACAGGTCGAACTATTGGGGTCCGACTACAAAACCTGGGCCAAGTCCCTTGACGTGGCTTACAAGACTGCTCTACCACTCCTCGGTAGATGTCATGGTAAGTAAATTTGCCTTTTGTGCTGATTTGCGAAACATTATTAATGAATTAAATACGTGTATGCATATGTATGTGTGTATATATATATATATATATATATACAGTGAAAAACAATTCGCCATTTTGCATGGAAAGTCACAGTTAATGGAAGTTTTAGTTTTTCATCCTTGGTGATGACTCATGTTTTCATAAACATATTACAAACACAAATGGCGGTTGTTGTGATGGAAATAAAGTGCATGTTTGCAATGTTTTCTTCCTTGTCTGTTGTTTTTCCAGCAGGCATCAATAGTCTCACTCTCAGGTAAATATAGAATGGGCTTTGAGACAAATGCATATCATGACAAAACCTAATGGACATGCAGTGAAGATGTTCCTGGCAGGATGAAAATTATTGTATAATGGACTAGATGTGTATCTTCATGAAGCTAGGCATGAAGTTCACAGTGTATCCTCACAACGCAGAGGATTATATAGCATGAACATAAGTGCAGCAATCTATGAATATGCATGAATCCATGAAATACAAACTCATACCATGCATCTTTTTTTTAAACATGTAAAGCTGTAGCATAACCAGAAATTCGGGTGAGCTGACACACTTAAGGGCTGAATCATGACATTGGCCAAACCCAAGTAATTATCAGCTAATGCAGGAGGGATTTGGAGCAAGGTGATGGGTCATCACCAGCGTAGATAGCCTGATGTGAACTAAAATTATCCTTTACTCAAGCTCTGGAGAAAAACAGGGAACATTTTTTTTTAAAAAAAGTATTGTTTTCAACTAGAGCTTGCACCTAAACCATACAAATCAGGTATTTTGCGTCAGCGATTTATTAAATCTTACACAATACAAGCTGAATGACAACGGGCTGGCTGGATCGACCCATGAGCTGAACCATTAACAGCGTTGAATATCATGACTGAGTGTGCAGGCAAAGAAGTTAGACTAATCATCTTAACACTGATTACAGGCAAAAGATGCAGGCATACAAATATACATTAATAAATATAGAAATACCCAAACCTCGATCCTATTCAGCGACTTACGAGGGCTCAGGTTTGTTTTTAGAAGTCTTGTGCGCGTCACAATTGTAGGCATGTATTTTGAAGAAAAATAGAATTGATAAAATGTTCCCATATTAATATATAATTCTCTTCAGATCTAAACAGAGAAATAAAATTCGAATTGTTTCTTCTCTTTCAATACAATTATTGATAGCGTCGGTGCTGACTGTTCAGATGCCTCATTTCACGCTTATATTAAATCTTGGTGTGCTGTACTATTTATTTCCCAAATCCAGCTGTTTGATCGAGTTGCGGCATGGCCTTCACCAGACATGATGCTCCCTTGAGACCAAATGACTAAGGACATAAACATATCACAAAAAGCAAAACAAACGCAGTGTCAGTATTAGCGACATTGCCGTAGTTACGCTCCAGTTACAGCCGAAAAGCAGACGTAGAAATATCCAGACAGATGATTCGAAAGTGCTGTCAGACAGACACTGAACTGGTGATACGGTTGTTCTGCGGGCACTGGTTCAGCATTTGAGGACGTGACAGGTCACAGGTATGATGACAGTTATCGGGATTGCATAGGTTAGCATCGCCACCCAGGGATGTAGGCTTCGTGATCAGGTCTGCATGATGAGGACTGGTCAGCGAGGCAGAGGCCAAGGTAGATGGTACCTGCAACACAATGCCAACCAATCAAATACACCCACATGCAGCCCATGGCATTTGGGTGAGGCCAGCATCCACGTTGTACATGCAGGTTTAAGTGACAGGTCATAGATGCACAACATTTATCTTCTCCAAGGGAGGGAACAGTCAGTCAGGTCTTTGATAGGGTGGTGCACAGGAGTCCTTCCACCATGTGTGGCAAGATTAATGTGAAAAAGTACCAAACAATGGAATTACCTGTTTCATTTCAAGCACCGCGCTACATTCATGAACTCAATAAAGAAAGGGAGAAGCAGAATGAGAAGCATGTGAAGGTACTGACCTGAACAACGTGGTTCAGGAAGAGTGGACGCAACATACAATTTGTCCAAATTTGTATGATTATGTTTGCTACTCTGGCCATGTGTTTATTTTATTAGTATGATGACGCAAGCTGGGTTTTCATCATGATGCATCTATTCAGCATTTTTCATCTTTCACTATCTCAGAGTGATTTTGTTTTTCATCCGCACAGGTACTGAAAAAGTAATTTTAGGACACTGTATATATATATATATATATATATATATATATATATATATATATATATATGTATATAAAGTATGTATATGTATGTATGTATGTATGTAAGGTATGTATATGTATGTATGTATATGTATGTATATGTATGTATATGAATCTGTATGTATGTATATGTATGTATATGCATGTTCAGTGTATGCATATATATAGGTTTGTTCAGTAATATTTCATTCCTTGTTCGCAGACTCCCGGGCTGCCTGTAGAATCGACCAGCAATGAGGCGGCCACGCTATACAGATCCATTAAACATATCGGGCCGCTTTGCGCCGACTGGACGTCAGCCGTTCTAAAAAAATACCGGGACAACCAGCAGGTCAAACTGCAGGAAAGCCATCCGAGGTATACTGTCAAAGGCCAACATTGACGTCGCCGACTGGCGATACATTTTACGCAAGGCAGATCTGCTGAGAAAAGTGAAGGAGACGATGGAGGCTACGATGACGTCACAGCCACCAAACGGCAAGCTTATGGTGGCGGCCGTAAGATCCCTTGCTGTCGCCATAAGGAGGGAACTTATTGTTTCAACACGACGGCCTTGCGACGACATGGTCGACTCTTGACATGCCTGAGCGATATGTCCCGAAACGTGTTGCAGGAAAGAAAACATCACATTGACCTGCACCAGGCAGCAAAGGCAGACAAGAACTACGTAGAGGACATTCTGACAGCACAACAACGCGCCAGTATCCATGAGGCCAGATTGGCACGGATGATGAAAATGTCAATGGAACCACTACCTACTTTCAAGGACATTCACAGCCTGGCAGTAAAATACCGCCAGGTACTTTATGAAACACTTGCTGTGCTAGCCGGCCACCGAACTGGGATTTGGGCAGCGTTGACTGGACGAGTTTAAGAACCGACGGTTTCATAGAGCTGACCACGTTTATACCATGACCCACGTCTGGGGAAAACAAAGTGGTCTGGCAGCACTACTGTCGTAATGACAATGTCGGACGAAAAGTGTACTATGTACTTTGTGCGCAAGTTCGTGCCAGTGCTGACCAGGGGAATTAGCACAGGCCTCCTGATGCCAAGCCTTCAGAGGTACAAGTGCAAGGCCGATGATGTATTCCCCACATCCATAGATTATGCTACTAGCATTAGGGGTAACGTGTCGCGGCGCTTCCATACGGTGCAAACGGCGGAACTGGCGGAATCGCATACAATTGACGAACAAGAAACGGATGCCATCGCCTTCTACAGAAGGCATAGTGCCGCAGTTGCCCGGACGGTATATGATGCGCGGCGGCGTGATGATCGCGACGCAAAGGCGCAGTCCACTTTCTTACAGAAATGCGGTGTTAAACTGACCGATGCGTCGCCATCGTCGCCACCGTCGCCGTCCTCCACACAGGTGCCATTAGAGCCCCAAGCAGGATGCTCGTGGTGGATGCCGACATCAACGCCGGCACAGACACCAGCACCGACGCCGGCACCGACGCCTAGCACAGAGGCTGCCGAAACTGAGGCCGCCGCTGCTGGGACATCCTGGGCCGACTCAGCGGAGTCCCCGGAGTCCCCGGCCGTGACAGGCGCCGCCAGTCCCGCAACACCGCAACAGAGAAAGCCAGAAGAGCCGGGTCATGTCGACACAACAGCAGGTATTCACGTGGAAGGCACGCTGTTGAGCTTTGTCGAGAAACGTGAAATTGAAAAGCGGTCTCACGTGCGGAGTGGGACGGCATGGACTGCCGTCGAATTGGGAGTAAATGACTGAATTACAGCATGTGGGATCGGAACCAGTTTGCCGCCAGGTGTCAAGGTGGTAGGACGTGCACCCGAGCTCCAGGTTTCCAGATAAGTCGCTGCAAAACAGGGCAGTACTCTAGTCTAAGCTGTGGATAGGTGTTTAGCAATTACTTCTGTGATTATATTTCATTAGTTTTTATCTTAGAAGCATTTTCGTAGCACGCAAACTATACTATATTAACCTAGCGACGCCGCAGGGCGCCATCTTGTTTCGGCGTGTTTTCTTTCGGCGTGTTCTCTACGCTTCGATTTCTGTAGTAGGAGATATTACAAGTGTGTAGATTTCATAAGTACATTAGACAACATTCATACTATCCTAACACCCTTTCTTTATTTTTTGGTGTGCATAGTGTGTTTGGTGTTGAAGTTTAAGACAATTTAATTAGTAGTAAGTTGGGGGTATTCATAAGTGCTGTGTGACTGTTCATTTTTCTGTCTAGCCATAAGTCATACTTGTGTGGAAGAAAATTAGATTAGACATCTTGTGTATTTATTTAATTTAAAAAAAAAACAATAAAAAAAACAAAAACAATTGTTTAATAGTTTCTGCTTTTCTTGAGGCACTCAGATAATAAACTGACAGTATAGGAGGTAGCGATTTATAGTGAATGATAGTTAGCTTTTTTGTCGGTTGTTTAGCGAGTTAATTTGAATCTAAATCTAGGCATAAGCTGCAGCGTTTAGGATAGTTTCGACCAGGATGCAGGCACTAGAGAAAGAAATTAGGACCATTAAGGCAGAGGTTTCCAATCTCAAGGCTACCCTTGTTGCACAGGGTAGGCAAGATAAAGCAACAAGGGGTCACTCCGTAGCAGGGACATCATATGCCCAGGTGGTCGCAGGCCACCAGGTAGCTGAGGCTTCCCCTACTGTGGAGGTGGCTGGGATCTCTCAGAAGGGGAGTTTTAATAGTGAACAGAGGAGGGGTAGTTCTGGTAGGTCACAGGAGGGGAAGTGGCATGAGGTCAGGGGGTGGAGGATTTGGAGACGCGAACCTAAGGAAAGGGTCAGTGAGTGGCAGGTGGCAGGTGGTAGGAGAGGGAGGAAGTCTAGCCAACCGGCCCAACCGGCCCAGCGGGCAGGCATAGTAACAACAAATATGTTCCAGGCATTGGATGACTGCCCCCAGGATAGCAGTAGTAAGGAGTCAGTGCTGGTCATAGGAGACTCGTGTGCGATATTTAGAGCGGGTATTTTGTAAAGGTAGGAGGGACAGGAGGTGCATCACCAGGCCTGGTGCCAAGGTGAAGGACCTGGTACCTGCGGTGGCACAGGTCACCAGTGATCACCAGTTTAACACAGTCATAGTGCATGTAGGGGTAAATAACATAGGTCAGACTAGGAGTGAGGAGCTTCTGCGGGAGTACAGAGCCCTTCTGGCTACCCTGAAGGGTACCAATAGAGTCATTATAACAGGAATTTTGCCTAGGGCTAGAGCCTCCCCTGAGTGGAGCTCTAGGGCACTGGCAGCAAACGCCAGGGTGGGAAAGCTCTGCCATGAGCTAGGTTTTACATTTGTAGACGAGTGGAGCAGGTTTTATGCATCGTGGGACCTCTATCAGAGGGATGGCCTGCACTTTTCTGAGAAGGGGGTCCATGTGTTAGGCAAAGTATATGAGCATGTCCTTCAGGGAAACTAGGAAATGGGGTGGGGAGGGATGAAATTGCATTGCCAACTCAGGAATATTCCAATAGTGTCAGCCAAGGCAATAGAACCTCAAAGTCTGCAAATAGGGACAGCAGCAACCCAAGGGGACAGAGTTATAGTTCATCTAGTGATAAAAGAACTCAATATGAAAAAGCCAAATGTGGTTATGGAGCATTCGTTAAGTGTATGATGTTTAATGCTCAGAGTATCCGTTCCAAATTTGATGAGTTCAAGTGTTATGTTGCTGAGGAGGAACCGGATTTTGTTTGCAGTACGGAGGCATGGGTCAGTGAAGGGTATTTTGGAGATAACTTACAGGACTATGAGATCCCGGGATATAATATGTTTTCGTGCAATAGGGGTCGAGCAATGAAAGGGGGTGGTGTAATGCTCTATATGAATAGCTTATTCAGTTCTCAAAAAGTAGCAGGTGGGGATAAAAATGTTTCTGTGGAGTCCATTTGGCTTGATGTCACTGTGGGAAAAGGCAACAGCAATACTCTTAGGATAGGAGCTTTCTACCGATCAGGAACCCTGCCACATTCTCAGCAACTGGAGCTTGACAAGGTGATTTGTGAGGAAATCAGTAGAAACTTTAAGAGGAAGTGCCTTATTCTCGGTGACTAATCTAAAAGGTTATGAAAATGCTGGTGCTGGCTCCCCATCATGCAAAATGTTTAGGAAATGCCTTGAAGAGGACCTGTTCTTACACCAGTTTGTATCGGAACCTACCAGGCATGGTTCATTCTTGGACCTTGTATTCTCGGATTTAAGTGACTGTAGGCGAAACTCTGGGAAAAAGTGATCATAACATAGTTAGATTCAAGGCACATGTTGGGGAAATTATCAAGGATAATTTGGTGAAGGTTACAAATTTCAACAGAGCAGACTTTAACGGCATGAGAGCGGCGTTAAGTGCCATCAGATGGGAAGAAGAATTCTCCAATTTAAATGCCTGTGAAATGTGGGAAAAGTTCAAATCTTACTTGAAGGAAACTCAGATTAGACATGTCCCCCAAAAGCAAAGACGCAAAAGAAGGGTAGGAAAGCCAGCATGTCTTACACCAAACGTGATAAAAGCAATTAGGGCTAAGAAAACTGCATTTAAAGTTTTTAAAGAAGCCTCAAATGTCGTTAATCTAAAGGCGTATCGAAAAGCTAGAGACACTGAAGCAAAAAACCAGAGCAGCAAAGCGAGCAAAAGAACTGGATTTAGCTAGAAACTGTAATGGGGACAGTAAAAGTTCTTTAGTTTCTACAAGCTGAGTAAAGTTTCTAGCACAATTGGTCCACTGGAAGTAAACGGGACTACATTGGGTGAGGATAGTGAGATGGTTGAGGAGCTGAGCAAGCAGTTCAAATCAGTGTTTACATTGGAAGATATGACCAATCTGCCGACCATACACCATAGTTCAGTGACATGGGATCTGACAAATGATGTTGATTTCATTGATAGTGATGTTGTTTACAATCATATCAGGAAAATAAAGCCAAAGAAGGCAGCAGGACCTGATGAAATTTATGCTAGGGTGTTGCGGGAAACTGAAAAGGAACTGGCATTTCCACTTAGTATAATATTTTGTAGATCAGTTTCGCATAATGAAATTCCAGCCGATTGGAAAAGGGCAAATGTAGTTCCTATTTTCAAGAAAGGAGAAAGACGGAAAGTTGAAAACTATAGGCCAATAAGTCTCACATCCCTAGTCTGCAAGGTACTCGAATCAATTATCAAGGATAGAATAGTTAGTTATCTGGAAGGTAGCAGATTGATCCAAAATACTCAACATGGGTTTAGAAAAGGACGATCGTGTCTCACAAACCTCTTGGACTTTTTGAACTTCGCCACAGAACAATTTGATCAGGGAAATCAGGTTGATGTAGCATATCTTGACTTTAGTAAGGCCTTTGACAAGGTACCCCATAAACGGTTAATGATACAGGTTCAGTCCCATGGTATTGCAGGTAGCATCTTAAAATGGATAGTTGTGGCTTTCAGATAGACAGCAAAGAGTGATGCTAAGTGGTACAAAGTCATCATGGCAAAACGTTCTTAGTGGAGTCCCCCAGGGGTCAGTACTAGGGCCATTACTGTTCATTATATTTGTAAATAACATTGAAAGTGGCCTAAGCAGTAAAGTTTTGAAATTTGCGGATGATTTGAAGGTTTTTAGGGCAATAACAGGTCAGGATGAGCATATCTCGCTGCAAAAAGACTTAGACGAACTTGTGAAGTGGTCCGAAGAATGGCAAATGAAATTTAACTTTGATAAGTGCAAAATCATGCATGTAGGTAAGCAGCATATGAAGGCTCCATACTTGATGGGTGGCCAAGTGCTATCAGTGACTCAACAGGAGAAGGATTTAGGTGTTATTCTAAACACAAAACTGGGGGCATCAGAACAGACCAAGGAAGCCAGGAAGAAGGCACCGAGAATGCTCGGGGCAATAAATAGGAATGTATCATACAGAAGTGAGGAAGTGATGAGGAAGCTTTACTGTGCTACGTCAGGTCACATTTGGAATACTGCATCCAAGCTTGGTCTCCTAGCTATGAAAAAGATTGTTGGCTTTTGGAGAGAGTACAAAAGAGGGCTACAAAAATGGTTAATGGCATAAGCAACCTGGCATATGGGGAAAGATTGAAGAAATTGAATATGTTTTCACTTAGATATAGAAGGCTGAGAGGAGATCTCATCGAGGTCTTTAAATTTGTCAATGGTCTGGAGAGGGGATACCTTGGGGAAATGTTTGAATTTAACAGAAATGATGCAATTAGAGGTCATAAATTCAAAATTAAAATTATCCACAGCAGAACAAGGTTAAGGCAAACTTTCTTCACCAACAGGGTAGTGGAACACTGGAACCAGCTGCCAGAAAACATAGTCAGTAGCAGCACATTGAACATCTTTAAAAACAGCATAGACAATCATAAGAATAGAGGGCTTGCTTTTCAGTATTACAGGGAGGGCTGATTGACAGATTTGGTGGGCAACTGGTTCAGTGTACAGAGTGCAACCAAGAAGGGCCCTTGTGGCTCATAGTTGTACTAATCTTTTATGTCTTTACGTCTTTATGTCTTTATGTCTTTATGTCTTATGGAACCGGCATCACAGATATTGGAAGGTTTTTCCTCACTCAAGGAATAAAATGGGACGACGGTAGACAGCTTCGCAGCCGTCCGCATTACACAGCTCCGCCGCCCATCAATTATCCGTCTCTATCTCGTATTTTCCCTTAAGGGGAGGGTCCACCCCTTTCTCATCGATTTTGGGTTGGATTGACCATTTTTGGATATTTATATTTTCTTATGCATTAAAATATGCTTTCAGGTTCTAAACGACGATTTTATGTATTGATGGATATTCCTACCTATAAAATGGATTTTTCCGCACCTTGCATTATTGCTTGCGACTCCTAGATTACTTTTTAACCGATAGAAGCAATATGTATGGACGGATTTAGACAAATTCAATTATTACTTGAGAAAAAAGTTCCCTGTAATTATCTTGGCAGTTTTCTCTAACTTATTTTCATTTTAGTATTTCATAGCAATCATGGTGCGAAATGAGACGCTAATTTCCGCTCGTCCGTGACGATAGACTGTTTTACGACAATTTGCCCGCCCATCTTGTCGCTTTTCATCCTTCCAAGTCATTCCTTGCTTCAACTAAACATTCTAGACATGAACTAAAAAGTGCATCGAAATACATTTAATATTAACAAGAATTGACTTCAATAATTTTCCTCAGCTTTTTTATTTGAAAAAAAAGATAATTGTAGATAATTGTTTTTAGACTGATTGTTTTAGTATGACTTTCCTTAAACCATTATATATTCCGAAACCCATATCCTGAAGTAACATTTTAGACCTTCCCATAGATTAATCTGTGCACGAACGTCCTGCTCTCGAGGTATGTTGTGAATTTGTATTAGTTGTGCGGTGTTGGTATGTCAGGAATGACAGGTATCGATATATAAACTTGGTTGACATCGATTAAGTATACTTTTATGATCCTTTTCTCTACCATCGCTCAGGAAGTTGCCTTATATTATTATTAAGTAATTCACGTAACGTGGATGACTTCAGACGACGATGTGTGGTGGACCCCATCTGGTCTGTGAGACATTAGGATAGGAACTAAAATCAGTCAATCTCAGCAACAAAATGGTTGACCATGTGCCCACCTACATATGGGAGAAGTCTTATTCCCAGCACACTTTTACCGCTAGCTTAACGTACCCATTCCCTCCCCTTGATGTTGGATAGGTGTAATATAGTCATCTCAGCAGCGATTTTTGTGCTGGGGGTAGACTTCTTTTGCTCGGTGGAAAGCCGAACAATTTGCGTTGTTGCAAATATGAACAACTCTACTGTCCATTGTGAACCTGTAATCCATAGCAAGACGAACTTGCCCCATTCTATTTTGTAGGCTTTGGGGTGAAGTCACGGGGAGTGAACGAACTCAGAGGATTTCCTGGGATACGCTGCGCCACGTGCCAGGGGCTGAAAAACGTCTGCGACACCGATGCAACTGAAGAAGCGGACGATCACCGGACGAGCAGCCCGGCGGCTCCGCCGGCCCAGTCCACCCAGTCAACCGTCACTACTATCACCGCGCCAACCGTCTCCATCATGAAGCCACCCACCGTCCCGCGACCAGCCCGCCAACCGTCACTACTATAACCGCGCCAACCGTCTCCATCATGAAGCCACCCACCGTCCACCAGCCCGCCAACTCACTGTCCCGTCAGCCGTTCTAACCGTCAAACCGCCCACCATCCTACAAATCCCCAAATCACCGCGCCACCAAGTCATCAACCGTCTCCTCCACCAAGTCATCAACCGTCCCCTCCACCAAACCATCAACCGTCTCAGTCACCATTCCGTCAACTATCTTCATCCCTATTCCGTCGACCGTCCGCACCGCCCCGTCAATTGTCCGCATCCATATCCCACAAATTGTCCGCACCACCATCCCGTCAGCAGTCCGAACCGCCATCCCGACCGCTGTGCACACAATGCCTCACCATACGTATCCGATGAAGCGAGCTTGCGCAGACGACTGACGCCGACGGCAGCAAATCTCGGAGCGCATTTAACCGAAGAGATGCGGTGAATATATGTGACTATATAATATATGAACTGAAGTGCCTCAAATTGTTTTTTAACAACATTTTTGTGACTTGTACATATATAATTTCAGCAATGTGACGTGACTTATCGTGGGATACCGAAAAGAAAACCTTCGAACAGAATGGGAGGAGTTGGGGTTGGAATCCAGTGGCTCAGAAACGATGTTGGTAGGACGAGCCCGATCTAGACCTGGCTCCAGTCACAGAACAATGACGTTGGCCACATTATTTCATTCGAAAAAGTAAAATTGGACCCCTTGAAAAATATATGTGTATATATGTATATATGTGCATGCTCGACAATAGGCTGTAATAGCTATATATATATATATATATATATATATATATATATATATATATATATATATATATATATATATATATATATATATATGCAAGCGACCGGGAGATCGGCTGACTACATAGCGCTTGTGGAACGAAAGGTGCCCAGGTTCCTGAATGAAAAAAAAACAACCTGCGCAGAAAACCAAAGTATCCTGCTACACCAGAAATGCAGAAAGCTGGGCCACGGTCACTCCGCTTCTCGCGCCGAACAGTCGTGCCACACGCGTTGATCTTGGCCCGGTTGTGATAGGAAAAGACCGCAATTTATGCTATCCATCTGTATGTTGTGGAATATATCGTTGTAAACTGGTAGAGGTTTACCGTGCCGTGTGCAGAACTTTGACACTGTTCGATTCCGTAGCCGACTCCCTTACTGATGGTTCCAAAAGTATGGCTACTGCGTGAACCCCTATCAATAACTATTAAAGCAAAACCCAACACTTCCAGTAGTTGGCATTGATTTTTGGACTTGATACAACGCACCGATTTTAACGTGGTGCGTTGCATCAGGCCGTGCAGTGTTGAGAGATGTTTGCCTGTATGTATGTATGTGTGTGTGTGTGTGTATGCAACAACTACGTCAAAACGCTGCAAGAGGCATAGCATTGCTTGTTGCGTTTAGGCATGAAATAAAACAAGGGAATTCATACCATGATTGATACATCGAGGGTAAACATCCAAAAACTGTTCTCAATACCAATAATTATTTCTGCTAGAAAGCCCACCATTCCGACCACTAGAAACCACTAGGAGATATTGGGATCATGAGGGTCCATTAGGATCACAGGAACCATCAGGAAGTCACTAGGAACCACTAGGTACCATCAGGACAATTAGGAACCATCAGGACCATTAGGTACCATCAAGACCATTAGGTACCATCAAGACCATTAGGTACCATTAGGTACCATTAGGTACCATTAGGTACCATTAGGAACCATCAGGGCCATTAGACCATTAGGAATGTTCCAATTTTCAAGGGGCAAGACCATTAGGAAATTCCAAATGTAATTTTTTCTAGGGACATGTTGCAACCTACAACTTGAGAAAAAAAACCGCAGCCGATGTGGCCCCAATTCGCCGAAGATCAGCAATATGACTACTTTACGTCAAGGACGCTGGTGCGCCAAGCGGGAAAGTTGAGAAAACCCAACTTTGTCCGCTCGGAAATCGCCAGCGTTTTGTAGGACTCGGCGGACAGCTAACGTAATGCCGGCGCAATGGCAGAATCGGCAGACTCATTGGGCCCCATCCTAGCTTTGCGCCGATTCAGACAGTGCGTCAAGATTACGCTAGGTGTGAACAGTCCTTTATGAATACGTTTTTTCATCATGCATAACTTGGTAGTGCCAAGTTGCGCATGGGGGGGGGGTCATTGTTTACAACATGCACTTTAACTCACTGGGCCAATGATTTCCCGCATGGCTATGCCATTCAGAAATACTTGCAAGATTTTGTCAGGGCTGCATGCACACCCCGAAAATACTATTTCCCACCTTTGCATCTTGGGTGAACAAGCATGCTTTTTCAGTGCTAATCAAACACAAGCAACAACATTGCATACAACTCCGCCTGTGACTACTTTCTAGGGCTACCTCTACCACGTGACCAAAGGAGGTGTGCTAGGAAATGTAATATTCAATATTATCATCAGACCAGCGGTTCGCGTACGGGATGGTGCAGGTGGTGGGGTCTGGGAACGACCTCAATTTGCACGACCCGGCAGCACACGTCACTCAGTTCGCAGACGACACCCAGGTCCTCCTCTCCGATCGCAAATCGGATAAACCAGATGGAGACATGTCTGAACCAACTTTACGACTACTTCCTGGATAACCGTTTGAAGGTAAACCCGACCAAAACTCAGCTTCACGCTCGGATCGCGTTAAAATCTTCGTAAAATTACCCCAATACGAGTGTGCTTTAGGGACGCCGTGGCAGATGAAAGTACTTCGTGTAGGAACCTTGGGGTGACATTTGATCGCCATATGTCGTGGGATTCCCATGTAGCTGTTGTGGTCCGCAAGTACACTGGATTCTTTCTGGGCCCGAGCCATTTGCGTCACCATCTGCCAACTAGTACCCTCTTCACTATAGTCAATAGCATAGTTATATACAATATCCGATACTGCATATCTGTTTATGGTAACTGGTCGGGAGCAAACATCCAGACTAGACAAGATCATTAACTTCGCCACTAGAGTTGTCAGGTCTACGGAAATTTGATCATATTTCTGATGCCCGTAATGAGTTGGGTATCCTCACCACAGCTGATCTGCATCTATTTCACAGCCTTACTTTGCTGGGATCATAAGATTGCTCATAAGATCACTGACAGTTGAGCCAACGGACATTGCTGGTCAAATCTCTGCAAACTCTACCCTGTGAAACCATCACATGCATGCAGACGACCTGCCAGCCATACACAGAGAGGAGGCTGGCTGGAGGAGTTTGCATGTTTGCAACAGGATTTGCACACTTAAGTCCAAAATTCAAAATTATAGGAGTGCTTGAAAATATTGTGAAAAAAATTGTTACCAAAGTTTGGGGGTTCCTGATGGGCCCCACTCAAAAGATCAGATCTTTCCCAAATGTACAAGATTGCCCCATTCAAGGTCTTTTGATCCCTGCATCATACATGATGGTCTGATGTATGCTTAGCCTCTATGAGGCATGCCCTAGAGCTTTATAGTGCGCTTGCAGGATTTGCATCCTAAAGACTGGTTTTATGCTCATAACATCTTAGGTTATGGTCTGATCTTAACATCTTGGAACACCACTGTATTCTATGTCAAACACGGGTCCTGATACATTCTACTATACAAATTTGAAAGCACTTTTCATCCCCTCTTTTCCAAAATACTCTCCCATTGTCTTAACATGGGTATTTTTTTACCTTTCCTGCAGGTCAAAGTTACTGGGGAATGTTTTTTGGTAATTTTGTCCTGAAAGCTCCCAGGGGGCAGTATTGAAGATTGGAATGACAAAATTTTGGAATTTATTCACTGAGTGAGGGGTGATTGAATTTCCCAAATCAGATCAATTTCTCAACTTTTCCATGTACATGTGCACATATAATGACCTCTGGAGGTCAGTTACCATCCAATGTGCAATATTAGGATGGGGATCACCTACGCATGGTCAGGGCTTGCTTTTGCACTAGTGAATGCCGAATTTTATTCATCCTTTTTCTTGCCGACTTAATGCATATGACATCAAATCATTATGTCAACTGTCACCAACTTAAAAGTAGTCATTTGCAGAGAAAATAAGTGGTTACATCAATTTTACATTAAAATACTCTGTAAAAATTTTAAAACTCATTTTACCCAGGTCTTAATTTTGGGGAAAGTTTCCCTATTTAATTATTAATCCTCACTAATTCTTCAGGGTCTTAAGTAGACTGAATGCAGCAGAAGTTGACTTGTCGGCATCACTTATTGGCCCATTAATCATTGTGAAGATAGTTTCAGTGTGTGCCAGTTATGACCCACTTCCATACAACATAATTGAACTTTCCTATTGGTCAATGTGGGTTTATACTTTTTTTATATGTTGGTTCTTCTTGTCAGAATACTCTGGCCTGTGTGCCAAGCCCTGCCAGTTGCAGGACAGGCATCAGTATGTGTTCAAAGACATTTTGTACCTTTCCTGAAGGAATCCAAAGGCTGCAAAATATGCAGCATCCTGATCAAATTCACAAAGCTATACAAGCTGCAATCAGATATATGTTCTGGGGGTCAATGATCCAGCCAGGCAGACAACACTGGATAGCAAATGCCCTGCAAAATATACAAAGCTACCTTGATACCCATAGCTCTGCCACTGCCAGATTCATGTCAAGCACCAAATGTCCAAGGTCATCAACTCTTTCGCCAACACAGTTACGACGATCGCTCAGTCTTAGAGCGCACCGCATAGAGGTACGAGGTTCGATTCCCGTGTCCGCCCTTCCTGCCATGAAAGGCGGCACGCGTTCAATATAAACATGTATGACAACGAGTACGAAACCCACAACCACCAGCTACGCACCAACAGCTTACAGACAGCTCAGTCTGCCGCCAGGCGTTGAGGAGGAAACACGTGTTGGTGGGGCTACTACATACGAGCTAAGTGTTGCGGAAAAGGACGGTGTACTGGGATAAATTGTGTATAGATATTTAGCGGTTGCTTCTGAGCGTATATTTCAACAGTTTTTATCAAATAAGTATTTTTGACCAGCAAATTAGGCTATATTAACCCAGGGAGGCTGCCCAGCGCCATTTTGTTAAGTTCTAAGGGTGTTGGCTGTGTCAATTTGGTGTTTAAGTTTAAGATAGATTTTAAGACTAAGATAGTAGGCATAGCATTACACTAGGTATATCTTCATATCCTAGTGTAACTGCAGGATTGTTGGGTGTTGTGGACGGGTACTACAGTGTTTGATTCAGTGGTGTATATTTGTGTGGTGTGAGCTCTGTAGTGTGTAATTCTAGAGTGTATAATTCTATAGTGTAGGCTTCTGTAGTGAATAAGTTTGTGTCAAATTGGTGTGTAAGTTTAAGATAGATTTTAGGACTAAAATAGTGGGCATAAATTACAGTAGGTATCTTCATATCTAGTGTAATTATACGGGATTATAGTGTATTGTAGATACTTATAGGCTATATTACTGTATTACTGTAGATATATTACAGTAGATACTTGTAGGCTTACAAGCTTACAGTAACTAGACTTAGTACTAAGAGTAGAAAGAAAAAAACAACAACAAAAATGGAAGGAGACTGTGGGAATTGTAAGTGTGTGGGAATCATTGGGGACTTGAGTAAGAGGTTAGATATGTTAACGGGGGAGGTGGAGCGCTTGAAGTGTTTGGTGGCGGGACCCATCATGGGAGGTGCCAGCCAGGCAACTCGGGTGCCCGAGCGGAGGACTGATGGGAGTTCGGATGGCTTGGTCCGGGATGGTGGCAGTTGGAAGGTGGCAAGGCGCCATAGCACCCGACTGGCGCTAAGGAAGGTGGACATGGGCGTCCCAATTAAAAATAGGTTTGATGCACTGGAGGAGAGGGAAGGTAATGATGAGAGGGACGGAGGTGGGGATGACCAGATGGCTGAAGATAGAGATGGAGAGAGAGAGGTTTTAGTCATAGGGGATTCCAGGGTTCGGTACATGGATCGAACATTTTGTAGCAAGAACCCCAGCAGACGGATGCGTGTTTGCTACCCGGGAGCGCAGGTGAAAGATGTTAGGGATAGGCTGGAGGGAGTAATGAGGGGAAGTGGAGAGGGTGCAACGGTAATTGTGCAGGTTGGAGTTAACGATGTAGGAAAAAATAATACAGAGGAAACAATGAAAGCCTATAGGGCTTTGATAGGTAGTTTAGCAGGAAGTAGGAAAAGAGGAGTGGTGACATCCATCCTCCCTATGGTCCATGCAAGCATGGAGTGGTATTCGAGGGCCATTGGGCTCAATACCAGGGTGGCCAACATTTGTAAGGAGCTTGGGGTGCAGTTCTTGGATTTGTGGGGGGAGTTTTGGGGGAGGACGGAGATGTTTGCTTTAGATGGATTACATCTGAGCAAGAGAGGAGTGGAATTGCTCAGCAATAGGTATGAGGAGGCTCTCAACAGGAAACAGGGAAACTAGGCAGGACATGGGGGGATGTAGCTGATAAAGAGAGAAGCATAGCAAGCAATGGAAGGAATAATTTATCATGTTTTTATGTCAATGCCAGAAGTGTTAGGAACAAAATTGGGGAACTGCATGCATATATGTTGTCTGAACAGCTAGATTTGGTGTGCATAACAGAAGCATGGGTTAACGAAAGCATGTTTGGAGACAACTTGCAAGAATTTGAATTGACAGGCTACAACATGCATGCCTATCAAAGAGAGGCAAGGATAGGAGGTGGCATTCTCTTGTATGTTAGGCAAGTAATGAAATGTCATTCCATAGAGGATGGAGTACATAGTGCAGGAGTAGAATCTTTGTGGTTAGATATAATTCTGAAGAATGGAACAAAATTTAGGATTGGGGCATTCTATAGACCTCCAGACCAGAATGAAAACACTGACAGGCTGATGCAGGAAGAGATAAGTAGGAGAGTACAGGAGAGAACTATTTTGTTGGGGGATTTCAACATAGCAGGATTGGGAAACAAAACAATAGGTGTAAGCAAATCAGAAAGATGTTTCATGGCTTGTTTTGAGGACAATTTCTTCGTTCAAATGATACACGAGCCTACAAGGGAAAATAAAATATTAGATCTAGTGCTTACTAATGAGGAAAATTTTGTGCAAAATGTTAACGTAGGAGAGACCTTTGGTAATAGTGATCACAACATTATACGCTTCTCATTATATGTTGGAAGGGTAGCAACCAACAGAACATTGATTCCGAATTTTACAAAAGGGAATTACAGTGAGTTCAGGAGCTTCCTAAGTGAAATTAATTGGGAAGTCATATTGAATGGCTTAGATGCTTATGAAATGTGGACAATGATAAAAGATAAGCTATTTCAGGGTCAGGATAGGTTCATTCCCAGTAGGCAAATTAGATCAAACAGGGTTAAGCACCCTTCGTGGCTGACTAGGGAAGTTAAGCAATTACTGGACTCAAAGAAACAAGCATTCAAGAAACTAAAAGATACTAACTCTGGGTTAAACCTAGAATCATATAGAATAGCTAGAAATAAAGTTAGGGTGTGTTAGAGCATCTAAAAGACTTGCTGAAATCAACTTTGCTCGAGAATGTTCAGCAGGTAATGCTAAGAGATTCTTTAGCTTCTATAAATTTAAGGCTAAAAAGTGTAGTGTAGGACCACTGGAGGTAGATGGGGAAATAGTGGTTGATGATTGCGACATTGTGGAATCCCTAAGCAAGCAATTCTCATCAGTCTTCACTAAAGATAATTCTGGTACAATAGGAACATCTGTAGGCCATGCCATGGCAGGTGATATGCTGGAGGATCTTACAATAACTACAGAAGCCGTAGAGAAGCAGTTGCAGAATATAAAACCTAATAAAGCTTCCGGACCAGATGAAATATATGCTAGGATCTTAGTAGAGTGTGCTAAAGCTTTAGCAACTCCCCTAGGTATCATTTTCAGGCGATCTATGGAGTATTCAGAAGTACCTGAAGATTGGAGAAATGCAAGTGTAGTACCAATTTTCAAAAAGGGAAATAGGAAGAGTGTAGGAAACTACAGGCCAGTCAGTTTGACCTCATTAGTTTGCAAAGTACTAGAAAAGCTGGTTAAACAGAATGTTCAGATTCATCTTGATAGGCACAACCTTTTAAGGGATACTCAACATGGATTTCGATCTCAAAGGTCTTGTTTAACTAACCTATTGGAGTTCATTGAGTATGTTACCAAAGAAGTAGACAAGGAAAGCAGGATGGATGTTGTGTACTTGGACTTTAGCAAAGCTTTTGATAAAGTTCCACATGGAAGGTTAATTCATCAATTAGAACAACATGGGATTGTAGGAAAAGTTCTACATTGGATTGAAGCATGGTTGCAGGGAAGGAAACAAAGGGTAGTATTGAATGGATGTAAATCTGGTTGGAAAGATGTTCTGAGTGGAGTGCCACAGGGCTCTGTTCTAGGGCCCCTCCTCTTTATCATCTTTGTGAACAACATTGAAGTAGGGCTGAGGAATAGAGTGTTCAAATTTGCTGATGACATCAAGCTGGTAGGAGTGGCTAACAGCAGAGATCAATCTAGTAATATTCAACTAGATTTGGACGACCTAAAAGAGTGGGCTGATCAATGGCAGATGACTTTCAACTATGATAAGTGTAAGGTTATGCATATAGGGTCTGCAGGCGAGACATTCAGTTATAAAATGGGAGGGAGGGAACTGGATGTTATTGAAGAGGAAAGGGACTTAGGTGTGTTGGTCTCAAAAGACCTTAAAGCAGAAAAACAATGTATCTCAGCTAGAAATAGGGCACTCAGAATGCTGGGACTCATTAATAGAAGTGTGAAATATAAGAGCAGGGAAGTCATGAAAAAGCTGTACTTAGCATATGTGCGGCCCCACTTGGAGTACTCTGTACAAGCATGGAGCCCCTACCTAGAAAAGGATATAGATATGTTAGAAAGAGTCCAGCACAAAGCCACTAGACTCGTCAGTGGATTAAGTAACTTAGAATATGGAGAAAGGCTTAATGCATTAGATATGTACTCACTCAAGTATAGGAGATTAAGGGGAGACATGATTGAAATGTACAAAATTGTTAGAGGGCTAGATCAGGTCAATTTGAATGATGCTCTGCAGTTTAGAGTATCCCATAGGGGTCATCAATTCAGGTTAGACAAAATGAGGTGCAGGACAGTTAAACGACAACAGGTCTTCAGTCAAAGGGTTGTTGACCAATGGAATAGGCTGCCTGCTGATGCAGTTGGGAGTCCCTCATTGAATGTCTTTAAAAGTAGGGTGGATAATTTTTTTAGACAGGAAAATGTTGTTTTTGAATTCTAACTTGTGATGCATGGGATATTGAGTATTTTCACTAGCTATATAGGGTATAACATTATGCTAGTATTATGTTGTACTATATGGGGTGTACCTAGCAGTGGATTTGGCAACTTCCTTTGCGATGTCATACTGATGAGATTGGCTGTGGTGGCACAGGTGGAGGGATTGCATGGGTTTGGAATTGATAGGTGTGAACATGTACTTTCTAATATCTTCTAGACAGGCTTGACCCAGATGGGCCCTTGTGGCCCTTATTAAGCCTTAACACTTTATGACTTTATGACGAATGCGCCATATAGACTTACACCGATACAAACCGACTGGCCGCAAACGCCCATAGTAAGTCATATCACATCAACCCTGGAA
The DNA here is from genome assembly GCA_034440575.1 of Imbricaverruca yamaguchii. Taxonomy (NCBI): domain Eukaryota; kingdom Metazoa; phylum Arthropoda; class Thecostraca; family Neoverrucidae; genus Imbricaverruca; species Imbricaverruca yamaguchii. The sequence goes on along the minus strand of JAOTOL010001583.1, from coordinate 1,585,253 downwards.
TCCCCTATGACTAAAACCTCTCTCTCTCCATCTCTATCTTCAGCCATCTGGTCATCCCCACCTCCGTCCCTCTCATCATTACCTTCCCTCTCCTCCAGTGCATCAAACCTATTTTTAATTGGGACGCCCATGTCCACCTTCCTTAGCGCCAGTCGGGTGCTATGGCGCCTTGCCACCTTCCAACTGCCACCATCCCGGACCAAGCCATCCAAACTCCCATCAGTCCTCCGCTCGGGCACCCGAGTTGCCTGGCTGGCACCTCCCATGATGGGTCCCGCCACCAAACACTTCAAGCGCTCCACCTCCCCGTTAACATATCTAACCTCTTACTCAAGTCCCCAATGATTCCCACACACTTACAATTCCCACAGTCTCCTTCCATTTTTGTTGTTGTTTTTTTTCTTTCTACTCTTAGTACTAAGTCTAGTTACTGTAAGCTTGTAAGCCTACAAGTATCTACTGTAATATATCTACAGTAATACAGTAATATAGCCTATAAGTATCTACAATACACTATAATCCTGTATAATTACACTAGATATGAAGATACCTACTGTAATTTATGCCCACTATTTTAGTCCTAAAATCTATCCTAAACTTACACACCAATTTGACACAAACTTATTCACTACAGAAGCCTACACTATAGAATTATACACTCTAGAATTACACACTACAGAGCTCACACCACACAAATATACACCACTGAATCAAACACTGTAGTACCCGTCCACAACACCCAACAATCCTGCAGTTACACTAGGATATGAAGATATACCTAGTGTAATGCTATGCCTACTATCTTAGTCTTAAAATCTATCTTAAACTTAAACACCAAATTGACACAGCCAACACCCTTAGAACTTAACAAAATGGCGCTGGGCAGCCTCCCTGGGTTAATATAGCCTAATTTGCTGGTCAAAAATACTTATTTGATAAAAACTGTTGAAATATACGCTCAGAAGCAACCGCTAAATATCTATACACAATTTATCCCAGTACACCGTCCTTTTCCGCAACACTTAGCTCGTATGTAGTATTTAGTAGCTTAAGGTATATCCAAGAATGACTGCGCAGCCCTATAGATATCGCACGCAGTCCCAACCATGGCGGACCCAAGGCGGAAGGACCTTACCAGGAACTCGACGGGCACGGTACCTCCAACGCAGCCGAAGAGCAGCAAATGGCAGTTTCCCTGCAGGAGCGCACGTGGTCGACTCAACACGTACCAGGAGGCTCGGGGCCCTCCAATATCGTTTTGTAACCAGTGACGTCATACGGGCTGGACAATTGCTCAGTCCCGTATGCGCTCCAGCCAAACCTACGTGTTTTCCACACAAGATTTACGGTGTTAAATACCAGCAAAATTGGACAAAATCTGGTTCATTGGAAAGCTTAAAGAATTTTGTCCACGAATATGAGCCTCATTTTCTCCTATCACTACGGCTTTTTGTTTGGACCCACGCTGACTACATTTATGTTGAGCGCCGCAGGAATCGCGCGGTGCTACGGATAGGGAAATGCGCTAACATTATATTTAGGCTACCAGCGGAGGCACCGATACTGATTGGAATATCACGCCCTTATCACCCATGCGCAGATACGGAACCTGCAGTTGGTTTTCATGATTGTTTTCCATTTTCATTAATATGCGTCTAGACCAAGTGAGTTCGTTAACAATTTTTTATGGACAAGTGCCCTTCAATGTTGGCTCTGTCCCCTAATAGTTTACTTTTAATTAACTTAATTAACATGGAGTATGTGCATGTTCCATGTTAATTAAACCTTTCATGGAGCATGTGCCCTATCGATGTGGGGCTTACCATTAACTTCATGAATCTTGCACCCCAATTATCCATGGTAAAATAATTAGGATTAAAATATACATATATATATATATATATATATATATATATATATATATATATATATATATATATATATATATACATCCCGGTCATTTCAGATTATGAAGTAGAAATATATGAAAACCTGAATGAAATCCGAATGTATCATTGTATTGTCGGTCATTTTATGTCTGAAAACTTGCCGGTAATTTCGGAAGTATTTGAACAGGAGGGAGAGGGTTGAAATCTACTGACTCCGGTACGATGGTGATGGGTTTGGCACTTTACAGCGCCAAATTAAATTGTTCCTACTCACCTCAGCATAAGATAGTAATGGGTACTTTTGAAATATACTGGTCGACATCCGGCGACTATTTGCACGATTGTTGCTTCAGTCAGGTCGAAATCCGTTTGCCCCGGATGCAAATACTTGGTTCGCCACTGTGCACGCTACTCTATCTGGGATGCGTGAACTTTGAGTCTTATTCACTGAAAGGGGCTTACTTAGACCTGCAATGTAAAATCAAGCCCATGAAATATAGGTGTTTCTGTTGATGAGAAAGGGAAGGTGGTGTGGACAGTAGAAGCAGTTCAAGCAAACATTTGGTTTTTCAAGCAAACATTTGGGGTGTTTTCGGAGCTGACGCAGAATATTCTATTTTTCGTAACGTCACCTAGATTCTTTCTTGAATGTGTTTGCAACGAATCACCACTTTGTTTATAATGATGGTATATCGTTGACGAAAGCTGCGCAGAGAAGACAAATTGAACATTGAACATACAGCGAGTTCTCGACATGTGATAATTAGAAAAAGGTTGTTAGGGTTTGTACGTTACCAGGATATTTTGATGACGCACTTCATTTCTCAATAACCAGGTGAGTACAGGCGTATTGGCATTGTTGCTGTTTTAATCACTGACGTCTGAAAAGGCGATGTTTGTTTATGTATGCGAACGTGAGCTATGAAAATAATGCACCAAGTATTCTGTCAAGTTTGTGAATTCATTTCCGGGGATTTTCACCCAACGTTGCCTGAACCTGTTCAATATATGTATATACAAAAATTAAATTCACAGTAACGACAGCTCAGTTGGTTAGAGCGCTGAACCGCATAAGTTCCCTCGTTCTGGCGAGACAGGTTCCAATTACTTCACTTGATTTTGCTTTTGCTTAACCAAAATATAAAATTTCTTGTTTCATCTGTGTATTTTTCGTTCATGTGTGGGAGTGGCCCCAGGCCCTCCTTTACTGCGTCTCTGTCGGGGACGAGCTACCGAGCGACCGTGTCGGTACATTGACGGCACGTTAAACTCCCATTGAAATTTCTGCCGTTGAAATAGACTTGACGGAATGCTGAAGGAGGAAAAATTAAACAATGCAAAATCATGGCATCTCAACATTAATGCCTGATTGGAAACCCGCTTCACTTTCAGCATCATCATGAACCGGCACCAAGCTATACAAATACTGCAAGCCCTTGCTGACTCATCATCATCAGAGGATGACATTGCTGTAGAGCATCTACAGCTGCTTGACCACAATCAAAGGTTTTTTTTCCCTCAAGGATTGAGAACTGATGAAGTTGTTACACACTTTGCAAGGTGCTTCAAAATATATAATTCCCGTCGCAAATTTGTTTGAGTTGTATAAGGAAATGTGTGTGTGTAATGAGACCGACGTTCGATTGTTCGATCACTGCATTTGTGCTCTTTTGGTTGCTAAGGGAGGCATCCCCTCTTGACTGTTCTTCTCGTACTGGTGTGCCCCAGATGCCAGAATGAGGTAGCAGCCTGGGACGAAATTTCAGTTGTATTAATAGCAACTCATCTGGATTATATAAACGACTATTCCAACTGGAATAGCACTCGCATTACATCGACGACAATGTGAAATCCCTACTAAATATACAAGTTTCATCATATCACCACATCACAATGTTATGGTCTATGTTGCCTGTGTTAACGATGTACGTGCGGATACATACAGTCACAACTACAGTCTTTCCATCAGACTAGGCACACATTCAGTGGCTTGTTTCACGACGCAACATTGAGTGTCTGAAATGCCTACATGACCCGATCAGCAGCTCACTGCGAACATGAGCTTGAGTTTTTCGTCCCTGTATATCCGCCCCGCGGCAACATCATCAAGAAGAGCTGTTCACGCTAAGCTGACAGGCTTAGCGACAGCGATGGTTTTAAGCTGTCGCTTGGCCTTTGCGCGCCTGTTACGGTTGTCCGTTTTCCTCGTGCTACCGCCAGCTAGCGATTGCATTACTATCTCCCCTTTCTGAGTTTGGTTGCTGGCCAGTGTTTTGCTCGGATCAACAGCCTGCAATGCTGACCTTTTCAAAGGATTGGTGCTGATTGTGATAGCTGGGTTCATGGCTGGATCACTGCCAAGGCTTGCATCCATGAGCTCATAATGTTGCCAAAAAGTTGTTCCTGCACCACTTTGCCGCTGCTTATCTTTCATTTCCTTGTACTTTTGTACAATATTGTACCATTTTTTTTCCTCAACACATCAACACTTTTTACTCCATACCCATAACCTTCAAAGGATGAGAGGACAGCGTTCCATCTTGATCGTTTGGCAGAGTTGCTGTCACATGGTCCCATCACGTTATGTTCTGTGCAGGTAGCAATGAGAAGCTTGACGGTCTCCTTGTTCCATTGCAGTGGGACATTAAAAGCACCGAGCTCGGCTGCGTCTAGACGAGGTGTTATAGACAGGTCAACACCAATATGATTCAGGCAGTCTAGAGCAAGTTGTTCTTCTGGGAAGTAATAGCCACAGGCATAGGCATAGTGATTTGTTGGAGCTTCCATAATGCAACTGCAACAAAGCAAGTCCATACGCTAGAGGAGCTGATGACTAGTATTTCTACAAGATACCATGGTAATGCTTCACAAAGACAAGACCTCGACATTCAACAACGTTGGAGCATCTGACAGTGATGTCCATACATTGGGCTAAATTATGGGCTCCGTCACCAGTGGGATGACGACAGATTCTCCCAATGATCTTGAAATTTACCTTGTGCCTAAAGGGAATTCCATGGAAGAATAGACCTCAGGACCTTAATATCCCACTGAACCATATTCCCCTGGTTTGGCCCATGGAGGAAATGTTCACACACAGAACAGGGGATAGTACGGTAATATGTGATATGTATATATAATATGTAAACAGTAATATGTATATATAAATAAATACATATATCAATATATATGATATATTTATTAATATTCTATAATGGTCACAAGATTCTATATATATATATATATATATATATATATATATATATATATATATATATATATGTATGTATGTATGTATGTATGTATGTATGTATGTATGTATGTATGCATGTATGTATGTATGTATGTGTGTGTGTATGTGTATATATAACCATTTGAAGCAGCATGGAACTGATGGGAAAGCTGGGGGATCGATTGAAGAATGGTTAAGGGAAAGAAAGCAATGTTACAGACAGTCAAAGCATATTCAGAGCCACAGGAACTCATTTGAGTTAAGCCTAGATGTTTCGGGTGATTCCGGGTTTATTTTTCCCTACTTAGGCATCCCAAGCTCTTGTTATTCACAGGTAACTCACCACTATCAATCCACTACGCAAACTTGGCGCCAAGTTCACATACGAAACGTTGCGCATTTCTGTCCTTCTTAATAGCATTTCTGTCTCATTCCGACCAAGTACGGAAAAGATTCTGTGCGTCTGGCAAAGATTCTATGTGACATCACGTAGATTCTACGGGTCGCTGCGAACAAAGCGCGCAGAATAGTTGGGGTATAACGTCATCTGTGACGCATGCAGCATAGAATCTTTGTCGTCCGGGTCGCTCCGAAAACGCCCTTGGAGACATCTGGATACAAAGCTTGAATTTTCCCCTGCACCAGCATTGAAGGCCTGCCGATGGCACTGACCATGAGTGTATCCCAGAGTGAGGCAACAGGGTGACCAACTCCCTCCCTGAAGTGATGAAACCTCAATTGGAATTGACCTTAAATTGAATACTCAGTGCTTATAACTTTGGCAGGAAGGTACACAGGCATGTTTCAGCTCATTTCTCCACACCATTTTGGAATAAGGGAAAACCACACATGATTAATGCTCCAGCATTACAACCAGGTATTTGTACCAAATGCTGACATTATTTGCTATCAGAAAAAAATGCACCTTACTTGTCAGAAAAATCTGTGGCTTAGTGCTTTATTTATCTTTTAGGCCACAAATCTTCTTCTTAATAGCATCTTTTGCAATGTATTTGGTCCAATTTTTATCTAAAGTGCATTCAGTGTGCCTTTTCCTTTAGGGGTCATGTGTCTTTGTGAAACAGCTGATTGATTGATTGATTATTTGGGTTTAAGGGTGTGCCATTGTGAAACAGCTGATGCACACAGTGCACCTCAAGTTACTAATATTTATGGTCTAGGATGTGACCATGCAGAGAGAATGCTCCAATGAATATGCACTCCAGTGAGAAAAGTCCATTAATTATGCATGGTAATTCACAAGCAAATTGAGTTCACAAAAGCATCATAGCTGGAAAGGAGGATATTTCCATCAAATTGCACATTAATGCTGTCCTTAAACCTCTGGAGCAACTCCAACATACATATATTAACACATAAAATTATAAAATTAATTCTGATAACCTGCATATCAGATACTTCCCACTTAATTTACAAAATACCTTACCTTCTTATTACTCAGGACAGTGCTAGAGTAGATAATGAGGCACATGCCTTGCCAAATATTTTTACATTTTAGTGCCATCTAATAGTTTCCATATGCCTGGCAATGGGTATTGAACTATGGTTATATGTCACAACATGTATGTTGCTTTCATCTGGTGTTCACTGCACATTCAAGATTATAATATTCCAAGACATAGGTAGCAAAGCTTTTTCTCCAAAGGGCGGTTAGGATAGGTTGGATGAAGTTATGCTGCATTTTTCTCTACATTTCATTTATGTTCTACTACATAAATAAGTCATTTTTGTTGTTATTTTGCATACAACCTGAAAAGTAAGCATTTGCACAGAAAATGAACGATTTCATCATCTTAGCGAGTCCGGGGCGGCGCGCAGGCAGGCGGGGCCCGGCCGCACCCAGCGCGCCCCCTCCGAGCCCCCGCCCCCGAGCCGGGACCCGACGAGGCGGCTGAGGACCCAGAGGTCCGCCCCACGCCGCCGGGGCCCGACGAACCTGCCAGGGACGCCAGCGGGCCGCCTGGCGACCAAGACAGTCGCCACGGCGTCGGTGGCAGGCGGCACCGCGCCGACGACCCCGCCGACGTGAGGCCCCGCGACGTGCGGGGCCCACCAGACGGGGATCGCCAGAACCGCTCGAGACGAGCGGCTATTCGCTGCGCCGGCAAGGCGCTCCACGCCGGGAGCGCCCGCGGAAGCGGCTCGGCGTCGTCAAGGTGCGGCGAGCAGGGGCGCGCCCTCTCCAGCCACGGGGAGGCGGCGCGACCGGAGCCGAGGCGGCGATGGCGGCGGCGCCAGCGACGATGATGATGACGACGACGTTGGCGGTGGCGGTGGCGGTGGCGACGTCAGCAGCTGTGCCGGCGGCGTCGGCAGCGGTGCGCGGCCCTGCCTACGTGGCGGGGCGAAGTCCTCTCCGCTGCCCGAGTCCGGCGGGCCCTCCACACTGCCGGCGCTGGCTCCGCCGCGGCCGGCCCGGGGCGATGGTCGCTGGGCCGGCGCCAAGGTGACCCCACCCTCACAAGGTCGCGTGAGGTGGCTGCGCATGCCCACGAGGGTATCACAAGTCATCGTGCACCCCCGCGGGCAGCGCGCAGCCCCGGCGACGGGGTGGGGTCGCGCGACGGATCCCGGGCGCAGCGATAGGCGCCCGGCCGCGCCAACAGTGTTGCGCCGCAGGCGCAGCAGACCCGCCGGACTGCCGCCGGCGTCCATTGATGAAAGCGAGTAAAATGCCGGGACAGGCTGTGGACTTGGGCGGTCCAGCCTGTCCGGGTGCGCCGGTACGCGCGTGGGCACCCCACAAATATGCAGCGCAGGGTGCCCGGGACGGGGAAGGAGACGACGGGGTCGTCCCCGTCCCTCTCGTGCTCACGAAAAGTCCTGGGGCCCGAGGAGACGCTCATATTGAGTGATTGATTATTTGGGTTTATGGGCGCGCCGACTACTAGGTCATTTAGCACCCATCGGAGACGCTCATAGCACGGCCCCCTCACGCGCACCAGCGTTGCCGCAGCCGCCGCCGATAAAAACGCATGTGCGGGCCGTGTAAATTGGCCCACACAGAGGCGTTAAAACGATAAAATTTGGTCAAGACCAAGGCGCGGGCGACGGCGGGAAGTGCGGACGGGCACCGACACTCGGAAACCCTGAGGCGGTGCAGGCCACCTCAACACAGCGACCGGCGCCGTGTCACGATGGTAGGGGAGGGGCCCACACAAAGGCAACACAACGGCAGACGGCCGTAGAGGACGTAAACTCCACCTACCTCAAGAAGTACAGGTGCCGGGCCGCGTGGTATTTTTTCACAATACGGGGAAGCTACAGAGCGCAGTTGATTGGTTGATGGGCCTGCGGCGTGACGTCATCATCTCTGGTACCCAGAATGCATCATCTGTTAGCTCCGTTCGTCGCGTCGGCGGAAATTGGAATTCGTCTCGTTTAGCAACGGATGCGTATGGTCTGAGTTCCTTTGAAGCTGTAAGAGACTGAATTGTGAGAGGAGACTTTGAAGAAGCCAGTGTAATTGTTCAAAATCCGAGGTGCTGAAGTCAAACTTCGCTGAAGTCCTGGATTGAAATATTCCATTATATGCGAGAAAGGTATGTTTTTTTGTTCATATCTGCTTCACCAGCACTTGTAAGCCGTCGGTTAGCAAGCCTCAGGTATTTCATCCTTTGAAAAGAACACTAATCTTTACAGAATATTTCACTTATATATCATAACCAAGCCAAACCCAGCCATGCCTACAACCCAAACCGATCTAAAATGGCAGCCCTAAATCCGCCCCTGACCTCTGGGGTTGCTGGCCATAGCAGGGTGTGAACTTTGACCTGTTTTTTAACCTGATATGGAGTAAGATGATCTTTATCGTGAGCTAAAGTAGCTGCGGTCATGCAACTGGCACCAATCCATGCAGAATGTATCGAGGAACATTTTAGTTATCTTTTTGTCGCAGTCTGGAGCGCAAGCTGCATGCTATCTGGCGGAAAAGCTGACATTTTTTACTGGCAGGATGTCAGTGACCTGACCTAGGAGGTCGCCTATTGACCTGCTGCCATCACAACGGAAATCTTTGGTTTCCTCTCGTCACGCTCGACGCGCTTGATTTTGTTTCGCAACTCTAGCGCACTTGGGGGCCAGGGGATTACACCGATTCCCCTCGTAGGTCGTGTGACTCGAAAATGTCGTAGGGCGAGGGTTATGCCGAGAGAGTACTATACAAGGACGTTAGTGTCTGGATAACGCCCGTTATTGTGGTCCACCTGCATATTTGCATCTCTACATGTGTACCGTGAATTGGCACCTCTATATCGCTGCGTTCCGATTGATGACGTCACGCCGCAGGCCCATCAACCAATCAAATGCGCCCTGTAGCTTCCGCGTATTGGAAAAAAATTACGCTGCCGGACCGCCCGCGAGAGAGTCCAGTACCACAGAAATGTGCTAGATTTATAGATTATCCTTTTATTTACAATAAATGTTTCAGCATATTGAGTACAATAGAAATAAACAATTACTCATGGCCGGGCACCAGGCAGGTGCCCGGGCATACACAAATCTGCTCCGGTGCGCTCCCGGCGGCCGAATGCAGGCGTGGTAGGCCGCACGGGAGCGCACCACACCAAACACATACAAATAGGGGAAAAAACAAATACATTAAAAACTGGCGCCGCATGGCCGCGGCCGCAGCGCCAGTGTACAAGCTAAAAACGTTAAAATGGCATGTAAAATGCCATGCGGGCCGCCCTCTAATTGAACAATAATAACAACAGAAACAATGAAAAACAAAACAACACAATACCATAACAATAACTTATAAGTGAAAAAGGGGTGGGCCACGGCGGCCAAAAGGGCCATAAAAACCGTGGCCCGAGAGCCCTAAAACAAACAGACACGTTAAAAAACGTTAAAAACACACCTCCCACGCCGCGGCCCACAAGACCGGCACGGCGTGGGCACCACGCGCCCCAGCCCGGAGCGGCGCGCCAACACAACACAGTCGGCGCGCCACCCCGTGGCCCGACCGTCCCGTGGCCGGGCAAAGGCCGGGGCGGCAGCACCCAGCGCTGCTCCAGGCAGCGCCAGCCGCCGCCGCAACGCCCGAAGGGTAGGTGGGTCCTGGGGAAGGACAAGGAATCCCCAGGGCGGAGCCATCAATTAAGCTTTCTTAAGCACTCTAAATGCAGCTTTCTTAGCCTTAATTGCTTTTATCAAGTCTGGTGTAAGCCATGCTGGCTTTCCTATCCTTCTTTTGCGTCTTTGCTTTGGGGGACATGTCTAATCTGAAGTTTCTTGAAGTAAGATTTCAACTTTTCCCACATTCCACAGGCATTTAAATTGGAGAATTCTTCTTCCCATCTTATGGCACTTAAAGCCACTCTCATGCAGTCAAAGTCTGCTCTGTTGAAATTTCGAACCTTTACCAAATTATCCTGAATAATTTCCACTACATGTGCCTTGAATCTAATTATGCTATGGTCACTTCCAGGCACACACCCAGGATTTTCCCATGGGGGGGGGGGCGGACCGAAAAGGGCACCTGACCGGCTCCAAAAGGGCACTTTGCGGTCCGGGGCACACTGGAAGGTTTGTTGAACGGGGGGGGGCGGGGCGTGAAAAAAAAATTGGCCAAAAGGGCAGTTTTGGACCCAAAGGGCACCTTTGGCACAGGCGGGGCACATCAGTTGGCCTGAGCGCGGCGCCGCGAGCAGACGCGTCTCGGCCGCTCGCCCAACCTTTTTCCTCTCCCTCTTTGTTGCCTCTGTATGCAAGGTGTGTGAAACTGCAAGGTGTGAGTGAGAAGTGAACAGAAAGAGTGAAAAGTGTAGGAACAAAAAAAAAAAAAAAAAAAAGTGAACTATTGAACAAAGCCGGCGTTCTTATACGCTACACGTGTGCGAAGTGACTGGCCTCAGTGGACTTCTCTGCTCGTTATTCCTCTACTATTTTACACAGCAGTGACGGAACGTCGGACAAACTGAGTGAGTGCAGAAGCGACAGCGCCTTTCTCCATAGTGACTTCCCTTCCATCAAGCATCAGCTACGTCTTCTCTCCCACACTGCGGCTGAGAAGGAAATTATATCACTGACGACTTGGTGCCGCTCGGAATTCCTGTGTCTTCAACAACAGTGATCGTCTACCTCCTATCGTCTAGCTTCAGCTCTACCAGGTTTCCATCTTCAGCTCTACCATACATACGGATCTGCTAACCATCGCCTTGGCCAAATACCATCACGTCCGGCCAAATACCATGACGTCCCCCCATCAGCAACGCGCACGCAGCCGAACAGGGCTGCGACGTCGAGCGCCCGCATCACTGTGACGTCATCAAAGCCTCGACCTTGGACGCCCCCGCCAGTCGCCACCCCTCCCAAGCGAGAAACCAGACGAGGGGAGCGTCGCCGTCGCCTTGACAACGCCCACCAAGAACACACGCCGGGGCAGGCGCGGCGCCAGGGGTGACAGATCGCTTTCCTATCACTTCTACAAACCACTCCTTTATAGCTAGTGATGGGCGTTACATAACCAGTAGCAGTTGATGCGCCCTTAAGCCCAAACAATCAATCAATTATAGCTAGTGTTGCAAGCACGGTGTGTGTAGTGCAGAGAGTGATATGGGTATTATATTATGTTGGTGTACGAATGTTTGTTGCGCATCTGCTCCCACTACTGACCACAAATCTATCCTTTCTTTGTAAATATCTGTGACCCAGACTGTCCGTAATAGCCACTGCACGTGGAGGGCATGTATTGTTAAATAAATTAGGCAGGTGACTTTTGGGCTGAATTTGAGACATTCCGGCCAAGAGGGCACTTTTCGGTCAAAAGGGCACTTTTGGCCAAAAGGGCACTTTGGTCTCATGGGGGCCCGGGCCCGGGCCCCCTGGGCCCCTCTCCGTTGCGCCTATGAACACTTCTTCCCAGAGTATCTCCTACTGTCAAGTCTTGAGCCAAGTCACTTAAATCCGAGAATACAAGGTCCAAGAATGAGCCATGCCTGGTAGGTTCCGTTACAAATTGGTGTAAGAACAGGTGAGAGGTTGAAGAATCTTGTCCTCGAATATAGTCCTTGGTTGGTTATTTGGGCTTAGGGGCGCATCGACTGCTTCAGTCATACATCGAATATAGTCCTTATTATTCCCTAGCTCCATGGCCTTTTGCTTGAACTCACGCTGACTGCATTCATGTGGAACGCCGCAGGAATCGCGCGGTGCCACGGGTAGTAGCAGTATGATGAGACAGGCCAACTGAAGATCACGGCCGGGAATGAGGGGTAGGAGCAAATAAGAGATACTTGTTGCAACATAATTCCTCCCCATTCAGTGCAAGTGCATAAACAAGGGTGGGGGTTCACTGGGGACATGTGCCTCCCATGAAAGGATGGTGTCACTCCGGCCAGGAAATGGCGACAACATTATATTTAGGCTACTGGCGGAGGCACCAATACTGGTCAGAATCGTTACGCCCTATCACCGTTACCCAAACGTTGCCTGAGCAAATACCTAGTAGTCGGCGCGCCCTAAACCCAAATAATCAATCAAATCATTGCCTGGCAGACATGTGCAGATACTGAACCTTTAGCGGGTTTTCAGGATTGTTTTCCTTTCTTCCCATTTTTCATTCATATGCGTCAATACCAGGGGTGTTCTTTGCTATATTTTTGACAGGCAAGTGCTCCATCCGTGTTGGCTCTGCCTCCCAATGATTTAGACTTTTAACATTGGGTAGTATGGATCGTGCGTCCCATCGAAGTGAGGCTTCCTATTGCCTTTCCTATTCCTATTCCTATGCCCCAGAAAAATATATAGCACATTGTCCGGCCATGCCCACATGCAGCTGACATGCAGTCGACACCAAGCCGACGTGTGGCCAATGCCGAGACGCTCGCGGTCCGCCGTCGGCTGGGGACTGGAATGTCCGCCCATGCCGACATACAGCCGACGTTCCCCAGCCATGCAGCCGACGTCTCCCCGCTATCCAGCTGATGTCCGACCTCACTTTGCCGAATGCACTTGACCTTGTGGACCTTGCCTCCGGATTGTGGAGGCACTTAGCGCCTTATTTATGTGTCTGCTTTTATGACTGTTTGTAGACGTTAACTGAATGTATGATACCTTTGCCGACCTCTTTTTATTTGCATGATGTGAGGCTATAATAGCCACGAGCTAATTGTGGATGGCCTTAATACACGTCTGATATGTCTGACCTCAATAACTAATTATCAGAACAACTGTATTTTATTACCATCTGGCAGAATAATTGCATTCGTCATCAGTGAAATCACAGTCGCCTTTCACAGTATTATACCATTAAGCAGCTCCTCAAGCTCCCTATTCGCGATTGTTTTCAAACAGGCATTTTCAATGGCCGGTTCTTTGTAAGAGGAATTATCGATCCATGCTGATGTTAGTTTCCCCGTGCCGTTGACCTTTCTCCTTTGCCATCAGGTTTTCGGCCCCAAACTTTACCCAGGCAACATCTATGAAGCAGATTTAAAGATGATTAACGAACAAGAATAAAACAGATTCATAATTGTCATTCATATCGTGCCCCATCATCACCTGTGACCAGTTTGTTCTTCAGGACCTGAAAAAAAATGATCATCATCACAATAAATGATCCATGAAGAATAGGTGATTTTGGCTGATGAAGGCACATGACGATGATGATGATGATGGTATGTTTGTTTTATTGTGTATTCATCCAATTTTTTCTTGTGCCAATGCCCTGTGCAAAAATGCTGATTTTATACCAGATTTGATTGCAAAATACATGCAATCATTATATGATAAAATTGTGAGGGTGGCCATATCAGGGTATTGGTTGGTTATTTGGGCTTTGGGGGCATCAACTGTGTCAGACATATGGCGCCCATGATATCAGAGCATTAAGTATGATATATACCATCATATTCAATTAGAATGGCCAGTTTAGGTGGTAAGACCTATTAAAGAATTATGTCTGAGTAATGGGACCATTTTCTGTAGAACCGTCTCAGAAAATGGTTAAATAATGCAAAAATGGCTTGCCTGTACCACATATCTACAGTCTGAGGCATAGGTTGAGGCTATATATTTATTGGTGTTGTCAACATGTGATTCAACCACATTGTTTCATGCAACGACATACACTTATTGTTGGGCACGCCGTTGCTCAGTTGTTAGGGAGTTGGACTTTGTCATAAGAACGTGGGTTCAAATCCCACAACCGACGGCGATTACCGTGTCCACCAGCGACCAACCGGTGTGAGAGGTTGGCGGCACGACTCGGCTTCAGCTTCGAGTCCGGACAGTTTTCGCAGGTCAAGACTGTTGCGGAAAATCATCAGTACCCAGGTCAGCATTATTAATCAGCATTGTACTTATTCAGGGTTTTAAGTAGACTGGATCGGGGACGAGTAGCCTAGGGGTAAGTTGCTCGTCTCACAATCGAAAGGTTGTGGGTTCGAGTCTCACCTGTCGCTACTCTTCGCCCGCGACCAATCGGCGTGAGAGGGTGGCGACGCTACATGACTCAACGGTCGATGTGTCGTAAAACCAATAACCAACCAACTAAGTAGACTGGATGCAGCAGAAGTTGACTTGTCAGCATTACTTCCTGGTCCATTAATCAGTGCGAAAATGGATTCAGTGTGTGCTAGTTGTGACCCACTTTCATACAAAATTATTAAACTTTCCTATTGGTACAATGTGGGCTTATACTGTTTTTAGATGTCAGAGTTCTTCCTGTCAGAATGACAAGAGATGCCTCGGATGCTGGTCGTGGATGATGCCTGGAATCCGGAACGGTCATTCAGGTGATGGTTGGTTGGTTATTTGGGCTTACGGGCGCATCGACTGCGTTGGTCATACAGCGCCCATTCATTCAGGTGATGACTGAAGACCTAGACCTGGCATGAGGGCTCAGATAAACGATGTGAGGCTTTGATGTCGGACCATTTAAAGGGCCAGACCTCCAGTCGGATCGAGTAGCCATCTCGAGGACACAGCACCTCGTGTGCCGGTGGTGAACACTTAGCGACAGGTGCACAGTGTGTCAGTGGTAATCTTGGCCACGTGCGTAGTTAGTGGGGGATTAGCTACCCCGTTTTTCAGTGGCGCCACTCAGACTGGACAGAGGGTCCCCCTGACTGGGAGACCCTCCTGCAGAATGTTCGACTGCTCCCCTTGAAATTGCCAGCCGGAATCGCAGCTCTGAGCGCAAATGGCGCCCGTTCGGAGGCACTGACACGGAGGTACCATCGGAGACACGGAGGTACCATCACCCTCAAGTTTGCTAGACAGTGGTGCCCCCCGCCCCCAGGGAACTGTCGTCGCCGGAAAATCGTCCTTCCCGTTCCAATGTTTCTGATCTCGGTATCCAATTAAGTGCATTGAAGCGATCTCGAAACGCCGACGCCCTTCAAATACAAAATTTGATAACATTTCAGTACATGGAAAATGTTTGCCGGTGCTGTAATTGCTCTGTAACAAGGTATATACTCCACAATAACACGCAACGTAGCGACATTTTATTTCATCACAGAATTCGCACACAACCGGCTTTGCCACATAAACCAGGTCAATGAAGTGAAGAGCCGACCAGCCTCGTGCTGGAGCGTGCGACAGTTGTAGGCCGACACACAAACACAACGGTGCCGCCTTGGCGGTGGTAGCGATCACACTGTCCGTCGGCTTGTGCATGGTGCCAACGATCGGCCGACTGTTTCGCCTTGAAGAGCGCATCAACTGCGTTGAAAGCCTGACATTTACAGGGTGCAGGCTAACACTTCCTGCGCCACGGGTGTCGACTTCTGAAAATTATTCGGGATAATTCATGAAGGCAATGGGCAGGTCTAAATGGATTATGGGGACACTCCAACGGGCCCCATGTTGAATGTTTAGATGATTGGGTGGGGGAAGCCAACATTGGGGGGGGGTAAAGCCAACATTGGGGTGGGACACTTTCCCTCGAAAGTATATAAAACACCCCGTCACGCGCCGTTTTACAGATAACTCGAAAACTAAGCAACACACCGCCTTCCAGCCTTCAGGGTCCCTCTACTCTAGCCATCAAGTATCCACCGCGTGTAAAAGAAATCCCGGAGCTCGCTCCAACTCTATGGCATCGTGTACGGCGGAACGTCCGAATTCAAAGGGGACGAGGTGTCGGACGGTTTTCGCGTCGAATACTTTCGGTCCACGCCAAGGGGTCAATGCCAAATGTATGGATTTAAGGGGCGTCGTGTCCCGTCTCTGCTCCGCCGCAAATGTGTGACGTAATCAGCACCATGCTCTCCGCCTGGACATTTAACTGGACCCCGCTTCTGTGTGTAGCCTGGAGTTGATGCTTGCATACATTTTGTGCTGGGCCTATTTTTACATTTTGGCTGAACAATTTTCCACGTCCGTACTGAATGTGAATATTTCGGCGTGCACCTTGCGCCGTCTCGAGCACGTTCGCCACTTCCACGTTCGAGCCGTGTCCGGATGCGCACAAGCACGCCTGAGTCTCTGGTGGAGACTCCGGCGGAGATTCCGGAGACTCTCCTTCGTCCGTCCGATACCCTGCCACGCCGATCATCTACATTGCTGGAGCCGTACGACGCTCCACACAAGCGTCATCCCGTTCCAGCTGCGACATTGCCTAACACCCGATTCTTTATGCGCCCAGTCTCGGAACTCCGCAGTGTCGCAGCCGGACATGCCAGTGTCGCAGCCCGATACGCAACAGTGCCACGGCCCGGAACACCGCAATGTCGCAGCACAGTGTCAGTGTCGCACAACAGTGTCGCAGCACAGCACGCCAGTGTCGCATCCCGGAACGTCTGAGTCGCAGCCAGGCACGCCGCAGTATCGCAGCCCCGCACGATAGTGCCGGAGCCCGGTACGCAGCAGTGTGGCAACCTGGCATTCCAGCCGACACATAAAGTAGGCGAGGTGTTTACGAACTGTGTGTGGTGAATTGCCTGCCCACTCTTCAACGCCGCCGCGACGTGGAATGCAGCGCCTCTGCCGGCAGACCGCGGCAACACTGGCGCCGACTTCCTCCAGGTGCGCACGTCGGTAAAGGTGGCGCCACTGTCTCAGGCGGCGGCGCCACCGACTAACGTAACATCACAGAAATCGCCTGTCGGGATGTCGCTCGAGAAAGCACGCCTTGCGCCGGACGGCAGAAGCCAACAGCTGCTGTCGAGCCGCCAGCGTGCCACCGCAGCGGCTCTCTGGAGGCACGAACGACGTCCGGTCTTCCCCCGCGGGGTGGTGGGGGCGGCGATGCGGCGGTCTCAGCGCGTCAGGGAGAAACTGATGACCGACTGGCGATCTTCCGACTTGGAGCGGTGCGACGTCCGCCGGCCGGTCCGCGCGCCCTTGATGGAAGGCACTGCAACACGCCGACGGCGATCAGACCTTTGGTGAGGGACGGTGGCGCGGCGAACGCGGTCACCTCGTAGCCGACAGGCCGCGGGTTCCGGCCTCGGCAGCGAGCCTCCAGCGGTCAGCCAGTCTCCAGCCCGCAACTCTCGACTTACTCGACCGAAATCTCTGAACACCAGATCACGACCATTCTCTACACACCCGACGCCCACCCACCACCGCCGTATGTCTGCCAGGTTGCTTAGTGTCTGGCAGGAACGGTACACAGGTTCCCCCTCCCAGTTCTGTTGTGATCAGTCTTGCACGCAGTCAATGTCTTCATCGCACAATACCGTCTCGACAGCCAGTGTCCTCATTGTACTACACATCGACAGCATATATACTCATTGCACAGCACCGTCTCGACAGCCATCGTCCTCATCGCACTACACATCGAGAGCTTATGTTCTTATCGTACAATACCCTCTCGACAGCCAGTGTTTTCATCACACATTGTCGCGACAGCCACAGCGTCCTCATCAGGACACATCGGAGGACGACGAGCCCTAACGACACACACGTCGGCCGAGACTCACGCGTTTTGACGCTGTTGTCCCGGATGGAGGAGCGTCGGCGGCCCGTGGTTCGCGAGACGGCCGGTAGGTGGCTGTCCCGAAACTCGTCCCGTTGCGAGGTGGACTTCTGCTGTCGACTCGATCTGTGGTGACGCAATATAATTACGACTATTAATTATTTCATATTAATATAAGTATAATTTAATAAATTATTGTAATATAAGTTATCTTAATTAACATGATAACTACGAACAGTGACGCAGCCACAATTTTCCAAACGAGAAATTGTTATATTAATCCTAAAAATGTGTTGAAATAGAAAAGTTTCCTGTGCGCCGAAAAATTAGTTTTGCGTTGTGAAGATCTCAAGATTTATCGCGTGATCTGGGGTATTCTTGGTTGCTAAGAGGGACCGGGTAGGCTAACAAAATAAGTTAACCGATGCATCATGATGCACCAACGGTGTAAGCGGTTTGATGTCTGGTTCAAGTCTAGGTCAGTATCTCGGCGTGAATGGGGTATTTGACCTCCCCGCTTTATGCAAGTAAAGTCATATAACACGCTGAAAGTGAAAAACTATACTCTAAGCCAACCTCTTGACATTGTTGTCATTGTTATAAGTCCAACTTATTCCGACGTTGCCTATGCCTTAAGTTGTTCGAAGATAACTTACCCCAGTTAGATATGAGGTGAAATCCTCCATGAGTGGCCAGTAAGTACTCCGCACTAATACGCGACCTTCTTTTTGTTCATATTAAGATGATATTAACATCTTGATCAGAACATACCGGAACTGAAGATTCATCTCACGCTTCGTTCGTATTTGGAAGTTAGTGCATGGTATGTTAAGATTAACTATTAAGCAAGTATGTTTTTGCTACCAGGTCTAATAACCTATTCAAATATGTACGTTCGCATTTCTCATTGCATGCAACATAAAGTAGCTTCACTTTATCATAATTGCTCCAAGCACTGGCTTGGATCAGTATCATAAATTCAAACTGTAGCACTTTGGAAAAAGTTGGATCCGTATGTAAACCTAGACGCGCCGTTAGGGGGCCGGGGCCCTCTTCCAAAAAACAAACTACACTAGATCAAGCAAGACATTGTGGAATTTTCACGACGCGAAACCACATAGCAAGCGCGCCGAAAGCGGTCTTAATACTCTGTCGGCGGGATCATCAGACAATCCGTCCACATTCGTGTGCAGGCACATCGCTTATGACCGGGTCCAAAATGTACACCCATACGGAAAGGAGTCGTCACGCGCGCAGCACCACGGCTGGCGGCGGTCACCTCGCGACACGCAGGTCCGCCTGCTGCGGCTGGTACAGATCCAGCAGCAGCGAGGAGCGTCTGCTGGACACCGCCGACTCGACCTCGCCGGAGCTTCCCCAGCGCCTGATGCCTCCTCCCCTACAAACATACGGACACACGTGCAAGGACATAAAGACATAAAAGATTAGGGCAACTATGAGCCACAAGGCCCTTCTTGGTTGCACTCTGTACACTGAACCAGTTGCCCACCAAATCTGTCAATCAGCCCTTCCTGTAATACTGAAAAGCAAGCCCTCTATTCTTATAATGGTTGTCTATGCTGCTTTTAAAGATGTTCAATGTGCTGCTACTGACAATGTTTTCTGGCAGCTGGTTCCAGTGTTCTACTACCCTGTTGGTTAAGAAAGTCTGCCTCAACCTTGTTCTGCTGTGGTTAGCTTTAATTTTGAATTGACCTCTAATTGGATCATTTCTGTTCAATTAAAACATTTTCCCAAGATATCCCCTCTCCAGACCATGGACAAATTTAAAGACGTCGATGAGATCTCCTCTCAGCCTTCTATATCTAAGTGAAAACATATTCAATGTGCAGTGTACATCCCATATGCATCCATACACGCACATTCAGATGCGTATCTCCGCTGTTGGATGTAAGGCCACAATCCACAGGGAAGTGCGAACAGTGAGAAAGGCGTGTGTGTGTGTGACAGGTAATGAACCGTGAGGTGGGGAGGGATGGACCCCGCCCCAGTCGTGACCCACCCCACCCCCTCCCCGCTCCCCAATTTCGACCCACTTTTTCCCACTAGTGACCCACCCCTCCCCACTGGTGACCCACGCCTACCACACTCGTCACCCACCCCTCCTCAATAGTGATCCACCCATCCCCACTCGTCGCACGCCCCCTCCCCACTCGTGACCCACCCCTGCCCACAAGTGACCCACCTCTCCTCACTGGTGACCCACCTCCACTCCACTGGTGGCCCACTCTCACCCCACTCGTGATCCACCCCTCCCCATTCGTGACTCTTCCCACTCGTGACCGCGTCCCCGTTTGCAGAAGTTTCCAGTTCCAATTCCGTAACCCACTAAGCCCGGCTCTCCGGTCAGGTCTTCACACCCCATCTCCGGCTGTCGTGGGGGGGGGCGCATAAGCCATACTCTAATATTAGAACTAAGTGTCACAAAGAACGAATGAGAAGCGTTCGGAAGGCGTACGACGAGCAGGGCCAAAAACCACCCCGAAAATTTTTCCCTCGAAAAGTGGCACCACTAAGGTGGTTTGTCATGTCACGATTGACGACATATTTTTCGCTCTCTGTGTGTGCATTTTGGAGAAGATTAAAAAAAAAACATTATTTGGAATCAGAAAAGGAAGGCGAAATGGACCACGATCAAAAAATGTTTGTCCGCACAAAAATGCGAAGAAAGTTGCAAAATTTTTAGTGTTCGATTGCTTTTTTTCTTTCGAATGAATAGAGTGCACTGATAAATATTGTTTTAAGTACGTGTAGCCCGATATAAAATGCTTACTTGAGACAGAATCTTATATTTTAGCCCTAATAGGCAACTAAGTAAAACAACTAAGTCTTTAAAAAATAACACAAGTTCATATTGGTGCGCTTTGTTGCGTCTCTAAAGATAAGCAAACAATGAACATTTTATTCAAATAGCTTTACCCGTTAAAGCGTGACGAGTTGAACTTTCTTTGGAGGTGACCTCACTTGACGTTGACTAACGCGGTGGCCGTGGATGACCTGACCTAAACATTGCCACCAACACGCAAAATTGACGTGCGAAAAGGCATGCCAACTTCCGGCGCGACGCCGCGCGCCTTTTTTATCCGCGAAAAAAATCATAGGAGGGCACCGACAGAGACGGCTCGAATTAAGCATTTATGACATGCGGAGAGGGGAGGAAGTTCGGAAGGCCAATATGCGGTTTCATTGGAATCAGCCGTAGCGGCCCCGCCCCGCCCCCACTTCGGTCAAATCTTGTTTGTTGTTTGTCTATTGGGGTTTAGGGGCACATCGACTGCAGTGGTCATGCAGCGCCCACCAGTCAAATCTTGTTAGATGAGGACCTGGCTTGTGGTAGCGCAATGGGGGTTCAACTTCCGAACGCAACAAACAACCAATAATTTCTCACAGCATCGAGTCAAGAACTCCACCATGCAACAGCACTGATTACGTCACGACTTGCGGTCACTGACCCGTAGCTGATGCTGTCCCGCCGGCCGACGCTGGCCACGGACCCGACGGACCCAGGCCGGACGCGACTGTGGCGCCGCCGCCGCCTGGCGGCAAACGCGTCAACTCTTCATTCGTGCACCGCACACCAGTTGCCCGTCTCACAGTCGATAGATTGTGGGTTCGAGTCTCACCTGTCGCTACTCTTCGCCCGTGACCAATCGGCGTGAGAGATTGGCGACGCTACATGACTCAACGGTCAACGTGTCGCAAAATCAATAATCACCACCACCAAACACCATACAACGATGCCGTCCATGGCAACAGAAGAGGCCACCAGGACGAAAAAAGAGGTACCTAGGACCCAAGCACTCCATAAAGCCGTGTGATTCCATGATCAAAGGTTACGTAAGAGAAGATATGAAGAAAAAGATGATTCTGCTGTTAAAAAATGTGAACCACGATTATATTCCTGCATCGAATTGTTCATCCGCTATCCATTGCGTAATATGCATCCATTTCCGCGAAGAATTTACCAGTTTTGGTGTCTTCAGAAAACACAAAAGAGGAGGCTCCTTGCACATATTTCATCAGTCCCTTAGAGCCCACAACAGGAGGCCGGGATGCAGATACCCGAGGGATCTCTCAGCTCGAGGCACCTTGTGCAGATTTCAGGAGGCTGATCTACGCCTAACAACGACGGGACCTATCAATGCATATTTCAGGAGGCCCTTCCCTTGCACAGGCTTTGCGAGACTCGTTTGTTTATTGGGTGGTTCACGACGCACTTTATGCACATTCACGGCTAATGGCTCCGCCCACATTGTTTCGCCGGTGGGCCGCGGGATTGATAAATGTCCTGAGTGGCGCTAGTGTCGAACCCGGGACCTTTGGTGTCCACAGCCTGACATCTTAACCACTCGGTCATCCCCGCCCCACTTTGCAAAACTGATCCACAGTCTACACTACACGACGATTTGGATCCGTCGTGCCAAGGGTGTTGTGGATTGGCTGAGGTGGGCTACACAGGGACGTAAAGGAGAAAATGCACTTGTAGGTTGGCTGTGCTTGGCATCGTGCATGTGGGCATTGGGTGTTATTGATGTAGATAGAGGTAAAACAGAAGGGCAATCGAAATTTTAGATGCAGCACCTAAAAAGGGAGCACTTTATAACAGAAGAATGTAAGTAGCCTAAGTAATGCAACTTAACGGTATGTAATGTAAGAATACAACGATAGAACAGATTTCAGGAGATAATTATCACAACATTATACTTCTTACCATATTCGCTGGAGATGTTGGGAACACTAGGACACTGATTCAAAACATTGCTTCAGATAATTATGATGAGCCCACCCCTTCCCACTGGGAAGGGATGATCTTTCTGGGTGAGCCCACCCCTTCCCGCTGAATCCCACATGGTCTTTCTGGGTGAAATTCAGCGGGAAAGGTTATTGTTAGGATTCGATGCAAATGAAATGTAAGGTGTCCTGAAAGGTAAGATGTTTCAAAGTCATGATGACTTCATTGATAATATACAGATTATAATGAGCAATGCTAGACGCCTTCGCAGACGAGAAGGAAGTAAAACAATTGCTCGCGTCAAACAAGCAAGCATCTAAAACAAGAAGACAATATCTTAACTCTGAGGTGCATAGCGTAGTTACAGGCAAAACTGAAAGTTGGTCCTGATTTATTATCAAAGACTGATTGAAACTCGTTTTGCTGGTGGATGTTCGGCTGGAAATGAGGAAGTGCTATTTGGCACTACACTTTCTTCAGTCGAAAAAGTGGACCACACTACACTTTTTCCAATCGGGAACGTGTAGTGTGGGGACATGAATTGTGCTGCATGAGCCGGATTTATGCTAGTACGTGTCTTAAACCATGTTTACATAAGAGAAATAATGATATTTACAGGCGTCCATTTCAATGGATTCAGTAACGTCCTTCGAATATGTGATGCTGATCGGACTGGCCGCGGTAGCCCCAATTGAGGAGGCCATTTTCTGATCTCCCCGCCCCACAAAGCTTAGACACTCCGCCGTCTGAGACGATTCATCTGAACTAAGAGCTCGTAAATTGGTAACGTCTTGGAGGGGCTCGTCCCTAGGATCTAGCACCAAGACCTGAAATTACCGGAAGGCCTCAAGATGCTACTGGATGTCTCGAGCGCTCCAGAGATACGAAGCTCCGTCCACACGTGCGCTCGTGTGGGTGAGGCCCAAAGGGGCCATACGTCAGCTAACTCTGTCTTAACAACAGGGGCAGCAACAGCTGTCACGATCTGTCGTGACACGCTGACTGTTGGGCAGATCACACTCTCGCACTGTTGGGCAGATCACACTCTCGCACTGTTGGGCAGATCACACTTTCGCACTGTTGGGCAGATCACACTCTCGCACTGTTGGGCAGATCACACTCGCACTGTTGGGCAGATCACACTCTCGCACTGTTGGGCAGATCACACTCTCGCACTGTTGGGCAGATCACACTCTCGCACTGTTGGGCAGATCACACTCTCGCACTGTTGGGCAGATCACACTATCGCACTGTTGGGCAGATCACACTATCGCACTGTTGGGCAGATCACACTATCGCACTGTTGGGCAGATCACACTCTCAATCGGAGATGTTGTCCCTGCATTGATATTGATACCTGCATATGTATGCAAACAAATTCATGCAGCAACGCCCTTCTCTCAGCACAGTCACCTCCTGCTTTCTTTTTCTTTGTTAGAATCTGCATCCTTAACATCGCTCTTAAAATTAGTATTCTGTCCGCTATGATTTACTCTTAGAATAGGCGCATGACCACGTGACCTCTTGGTCTCTCCGTTTTCCGGAGTTTGAATTCACCCATACCAACCGTGTTCGCTTGACCGACCAGCAAATACTGAGCTCACGGTAAACACCCTAACTCCAAAGCGGTGAAGCACAAGAAAACTAGATCTCACAAATCCTCCACATCAACAACTCCTTATCAATGAAGTAGTATACATTTCAGGATATATCTACAGGATGTAGATATAAATTACAATATATAGATACTTCAGGACAGGATATATTTCCGATCAACTCATACATATTACTCTCAGGAGACCCAACCCATTTGTTTCCGTCATCAAACATTCGACCTGAAATTTCCACCTCGTGCACAGGCCTGGCACACCTCGTGCACCTGACACGCAGCCGCCATCGCCACCCGTCCCCACCGCCGCCCGGCGGGCAGGCCTCCTGATCCTCATGACGTCACTGACCTGAGCGAGTTGATGCCCTGCAGGCCCTCTCTCATCTCGCTGCGGTCCGCCGGCGATGGCTCGTCGTCGGCGCCGTTGATCTGGATGGGCGGCAGCCGGAGCGGCGAGTCGGCCGAGCTGGGCACTGAGCTGTGTCCACCACAGCCACCGTCAGACGGCCACCAGACAGGACAGGACAGGACAGAACAGGACAGGACAGGACAGGACAGGACAGTCGGCCGAGCTGGGCACTGAGCTGTGTCCACCACAGCCACCGTCAGACGGCCACCAGACAGGACAGGACAGGACAGGACAGGACAGGACAGGACAGGACAGGACAGGACAGGGCAGGACAGGACAGGGCAGGACAGGACAGACGGCCGAGCTGGGCACTGAGCTGTGTCCACCACAGCCACCGTCAGACGGCCACCAGACAGGACAGGACAGGACAGGACAGGACAGGACAGGACAGGACAGGACAGGACAGGACAGGACAGGACAGGACAGGACAGGACAGACAGTCGGCCGAGCTGGGCACTGAGCTGTGTCCACCACAGCCACCGTCAGACGGCCACCAGACAGGACAGGACAGAAGGAGAAACAGACAGGACAGGACAGGACAGGACAGGACAGGACAGGACAGGACAGGACAGGACAGGACAGGACAGTCGGCCGAGCTGGGCACTGAGCTGTGTCCACCACAGCCACCGTCAGACGGCCACCAGACAGGACAGGACAGGACAGGACAGGGCAGGACAGGACAGGACAGGACAGGACAGGACAGGACAGGACAGGGCAGGACAGGACAGTCGGCCGAGCTGGGCACTGAGCTGTGTCCACCACAGCCACCGTCAGACGGCCACCAGACAGGACAGGACAGGACAGGACAGGACAGGACAGGACAGGACAGGACAGGACAGGACAGGACAGGACAGGACAGGACAGACAGTCGGCCGAGCTGGGCACTGAGCTGTGTCCACCACAGCCACCGTCAGACGGCCACACAGGACAGGACAGGACAGGACAGGACAGGACAGGACAGGACAGTCGGCCGAGCTGGGCACTGAGCTGTGTCCACCACAGCCACCGTCAGACGGCCACCAGACAGGACAGGACAGGACAGGGCAGGACAGGACAGAACAGGACAGGACAGGACAGGACAGGACAGGGTACGGCAGGACAGGACAGGACAGGGCAGGACAGGACAGGACAATACAAAAAAAGACAGAAGGGCAGGACAGGGCAGGACAGGACAGGACAGGACAGGACAGGACAGGACAGGACAGGAGACAGGACAGGACAGGACAGATCAGAACCAGCACTGGTCCACCGCTGCATCGGCTCAACGCTGACAGGACAGGGCAGGGCAGGGCAGGACAGGACAGGACAGACAGGCTGCGCAGGTAAGTTCGTTTATTGGGTGGTTTACGATGTACTTCATGCACATTCACGGCTAATGGCGCCGCCCACACTGTTTCGCCGGTGGGCTGCGGGATTGGGAAATGTCCTGAGTGGCGCTAGTGTCGAACCCAGGACCGGTGGCACCCAGAGCCCGACACCTTAACCACTCGGCCATCCCCGCCCCCTGCGCAGGTAAGAGGAGGCAGGTGAGTCACGTGGTGGAGACGGGAGCGAGAAAAGGCGGAGACGAAAGGTAGCCGGGACACATCGGCAAGGGCAAGGCGTCAGCAAGAAAGAGTGAGGCCAAGCAGCGGTACAGTGGGATCTCCATCATCGTGGGCAGAGGGCACGGTACGGGCGCTGGCCACGGACTTCGGGCTTCGGGCTTCGGAACAAACACGGCTGCGATAAAACGGGGCATGCGCAAATGCTCGGCTGAGATGGTGGAGCGTAACGGCATGACGATTTCATTCGACGTGATCGGCGACGCAAAGTGCAGCTGAAAGCGGGCTTCACAGGCATCACGCCCCGGACGGGGGGTGTAACTCACGCACGGCAGGAGAGCAGCTAGTTCACAAGGCCTGGCATGTCGGCATCATTCGCCCGGCACGGCGTGTTTGTTGGAACACCTCTAAGACATGGCAACGGCTGCATACACCGCAACGGTAAGGCGGCTCATGGTGATCAGGCTGCGTGCACAAACACATTCTGCTGTAGTTGAGATTGTACAGATTTAAGTTGAGATATCACCCGATCGGCACAGCCAGGTTTGTTCGTAGTCGGCGAAAATATTTTTGTTTCCAATGTCAACGTTACATTCTGGAACACTTTAGCGCATACGGACGAGACCGCAAGTCTGCAGGACGCCCACGTTTCGCGCCGTTTCGGAAGCCTTCTTGCGAAGGCTCTCGAGCCTTCGCACTAGGCTCGCAACGCCTAACGCCAGCCGGCGTTTGGTCTGGAATGTGAGTGCCTCAACTAGCATGGAACAGAAAACGCAAACTCGACGTGGAAACGGCGCAAGTGTACAGGCAAGTGCAGCTCAGGCTTGCCGGTCACACAAGTGCGCTTTCCACCTGGCCGCACTACCTTCTCGCTCCTCCCTGACGAAAACTCTGGCTGTGTCGGCGCGTGCACCTCACGGACGTCATCAAAGGCACACAGCACACGGTTGCATTAGCGGGACAAACACCACTCCGTTCCCTTTGAATGGTTACAAATGTCGGGGCAGACGTTATAAAACGCATGGATCATTTTATACAGCAGAGCGTTCGTAAAGTTATTCCGTCTCATCAACCATGGCAGAGGCATCGAGTAATCCATGACCTGCGCCTGACCTGAATACGCCGTGGACTGCTTATTTCCACGAGTGCAAGAGGTAGGACCGTGCCGCGTTTCTTGCTTGCAATTCATGTGTCGCATCTGGAGCGATTCGAAGGCAACTAGACGTGTAGGTAGTACAGCATGGTTTGAAGCTTACCAGCCGGCGCTTCCAAATCCTGTCCAACGTCATTGAGAAAACACAGTTGAGCAGAAATGCTGACCGTCTATCAACTTTTAGAAGTAAAATTCTTAAGAACGACGGTAAAACAGCGTATACAAATGGGCGTTCTGGTTCTTTAAGCGTGGCTGCTGGACGGTACTGTATGTGCCGGGCACTGGCAGTGTAATAAGAGCGTCGTTTTTAACTTGGCTCAACCACGACAAACGTTTCGCCATACCCAAGCACGCTTGGCGAGTGTTCGGTTCATCGCCTATCTGATCTGTACCGCACGTATCATCAGCTAATATCAGTGCACAAGAAAGCTGACGACGTCGCAGACCTTTTCGATCCGGCAAACTACGCGGCAGAGGAGACTGAGCAGGCTGAAAACAAACCAATCGACACACGCGCACCGGTTTGTCCATCAGCCGGTTATGGACGAGCGCGTCCTTGAACTGCAGCAACTGATTGGGTGATGGATTGAAAGGTCCGACGGTGATTGGCTGGCTCAGAGCTCTGGCAGGTGCGGGATCTCCGATTGGCTGTCGTGGCCGGTGGGTGTGGCCGGGGCGGAATGGACGGAGCCGAGGCGAATTTCAGGCAGGTGAGGATTGGCGCTGGCCGAACTGCAAAGTAGGGAGAGCGTCAAAGTAGGGAGTGTCAAAATGAGTGCGTTTTATTTGAAACCTGGCATTTCAAATTTCACCCAGCATTTTTGATGCGTAGAAAATCGACTAAAAAATAGCATTCAGCCGATCCATTTCCGTCCTAGTTGTGGTATATGCAAGGACAGACGGCCAGGGCCGGCGGTGTTTTTCCGGTCTTTGGGGTGCTTACCAGCCCTTGAACTGGTCTTTTGGGTGTATACCAGCCTCTGAACCGATCTTTTGATTGTCTACCAGTCTTTCAGCCGGTCTTTTGTGTGCATACCAGTCTTTGAACCGGTCTTTGGGGTGTACACCAGTTTTTGAACCGGTCTGCTGTCAGTTCCTTGCACGATGTGAAAAACACCTTAGCATACATGCTATTTTTACATCAAATGATTAAGAGCATGGAAATTGCAAGACTGCATTCGACACTCGATCCAGGCAGCTAGGTCGGGCGCCTTCTGACCTAGTGATTAATGATAACTTTATCTGTTAGTTATGTCAGGTAGCTCACAGTCATCACGAAATATACATTAAAATGAAGGAGTGCTGTCTGAAAGCGATCGCGGCGCAAGAAACGATCATAGGATGGACCGTATATATTGTTTTACAGTGGAGTAGGCTTAAGCTCGAAGCCTATAGAATATTACATGTATATATATGTTGCAGTTTATATTTCTGAATCTGGTCGTGATATCGTACATATGATTCTTAGACACATGGTGCAGCATTTGACTTATTATTCAACACCGAGTCGAAGAACCATTAACACTCGCACGTCCGGCGGTCCGCGCCAACTTCGCCGGTCCGGGGGCAGATGTCTGCCCCCTTAAGATCTCTAGAAGTATGCTAGCTAGCGACGAACTGGAAACGGCGTTGGATAACTGGTGACAAGATCTGTCGAAAGTATTTCGGTCATTTTTTTGTTCAGGTCAATATGCAGGTCACTGGGTCATCATAGGTCAAATTCGATCACATCGGGTGAGACTCAGATATTAACACATATCTCAGGACGTGTAACAGATAGAAACAAACGGCGAACGCTATTCGATAGTCCTTGAAATGTGCTATCGACAATACGTGCCCAAGCAGAAATACTTCTTACTCCGAAACTATGACCTCAGGTCAAGGTCGTGAAATAGCCTAGGGAGGACATGTAATGTATCAATCGACACGTCTTGGCGATACAAGCACAATTACGATAATTTCAGTCTTCTAGCTCAATGCAGTGCGATATAATGCACACAAATGTGCTAGTGATCTCAGGTCACCTCAGATGACCTTGGCGACGCCACTGAGCAAAAATGTCAGCGGTAACATTGAGCATAGCTTCCAACTACACGCCACAACCGTTGTGAGGTCATTCCGAGAGCAAATATGTAACCAGAAAACAATTGTATATTTTACCATAGCCCTATAATGGGGAAGTCATGGCCGCGACCTGACCTCAGGTCAATGGTACGAAAAAATGATATATATGATGGCCCCTGATGAGATCATGGCGTGTTATAAGTTTGAAATAAATCGCCCGATTATTGTGGAAGTTATGCCACCTAGAACTCCGAGGAATGTTGGGTCACTTCGCCTGACCTGGTGACCTGACCTGAGATGACCCAGGATTAAAAATGTACGAAGATATGCAGAAAAGAATAATGAGCAGCCATGCGAGGTTTGGCCTTGCTAACCTGATTAGTATGGCTACATATTAGGAAAAACCGCAGGGGGTAGATATCTGCCCCCCGGACGTGCGCGTGTAGCTTTCATGTTGCTGATCACTTAGATTGAGGATTGCAAGAAATGGGTATGGCTGTGATTTATGCATTGCTTCGTAACCATCATGTTGGTTGCCGTGAATGCATGCTGATACAAAAAGGCCTTGACAAGGAAATATATATCTTTATTTCGTGTTCGGTGAGTGAACGCGTTCTTGAAAAAAAAAAATGATGCGAGTATTGCCTATATGACCCTAATTTAAAATATAAAAACATAATGGTACATATATGCAAATAATGAATCCTTATAATGCATCCTTATATGAAATAAGGATGTATCATAAGGCTGGCCTTTTGTTCAGGCTTCCGTGTATGTCCACTCCTGATCCAGCCCAAACCGCACTGCATCATAGCACAACGGTCGGGCCCGGGCCTCGGGATGCAATTTTTGGACATTTGCCAACTCAACCACACCCGAATTAATTCGATAAAACTCGTCAATAACTGAGTTATATTTTAAAATTGTATGAGCACTCGAGCAGTTCATGCTCTATAGTTACTAGAGGGCTGGACATACGTTGAAACGAACCCTTGGCATTTAGACATCCGAAGTGAAGATGCGTGGGAATCAGAAGTCCTCATGTTCTGAGTGAGATATTGATGAAGTGGTAAATCATGGCATTTTTACCTTCGTGTCACTTTAAGCTATTTTAAACACAAATCTAGACGCAGTGAAGTGGATAAATCACACAACCTCCACAGCCCTCCATATCAATACTTTTCTCGACTTGATAGGGACCACCTGGTTGGCTCAGTAGGGCACTTGCCTGCACAGATCTTTCCGTCTTGGCACAAGGGGACGGGTCGCTTCGCATGCTCGCTGCCGGGGGACCGGAAGCGAGTGCGTGTGCGCGTGTCCAGTTCCCCGGCACAACTGGAAATTGTGCCGGGGCACTGGAATTTCCAGACCGGGAGGTGAGATCAGAGTCAATGTAACAGGACTGCACTGAGCATTGACTTTGATTCTGCACCGCCTCCCCAACAACAAATCGGTTTAGACTAACTGTACTCCAAGAACACGGTCGCTGTTGCTCCGACCTTTCACGCGACTGCTTTAGTTAGTTATTTTGGCTTAAGGGCACATCGGCCATGTTGGTCAGATAGCGCCCATAACAGTGCTCCTTCCTACCTAGGTTTCAAGTCCTGGCCAGGTTTGCTTTCACGTGCAAGTAGGACTCACTACGCTCAAGCCAGTGCAGTCTCTCTCACGGGACTGCGGCAGCGTCCAGCGTGAGCAGCGGCGAGCCAAGACTGAACTCGGTGCCGAGCGTCGCGCACAGAAACACCGACGGCGCGCACGGCAGTGGACGCGCCGCGCCAGCCGGCGAAGCGGCGCGCCAGCCGGCGAAGCGGCGCGCAGAGCCTCGCCTCTGAAGGTCCTCCTGGCTGGATCAGATGATCAAGGATTCGGCTCGACTTCCGCCTCCGTAGCGAGTCGCCACCTGCGCTCACGCGCTCCTCGGCGAGGCGAGCCCACCTCCGGAGAGTTGGGGTGGTGGGGGAGCTAGTCTCGGGGGAGGGCCACACCGACCTGCTGGGGCTGCGCAGGCTGAGCGGTGACTTGGCTCCACTCCCGCCCCCGTAGCGGGCCGCCACCTGCGCTCACGCGCTCCTCGGCGAGGCGAGCCCACCTCCGGAGAGTTGGGGTGGTGGGGGAGCTAGTCTCGGGGGAGGGCCACACCGACCTGCTGGGGCTGCGCAGGCTGAGCGGTGACGTGGCCCGCTGCCGCCTCTCCGCGTCGACGCTGTTGATGCGCGGCAGCGGCTGGAACAGCTTCTCGTCGCTGTCGACAGATGTCGCGTCAGTCGGGTGCCTGGGACTCGGCGGACGGGGGTGTTTTATACTGCTTGCTTATTGAGTGTTTTACGACGCACTTTGTCCACAATCACGGCTAATGGCGCCGCCCACACTGTTTTGCCGGTGGGCCGCGGGATTGGAAAATGTCCTGAGTGGCGCGAGTGTTGAACCCGGGACTTTTAGTGCCCAGAGCTCAACACTCTAACCACTCGGCCATCCCCGCTCGACTCGACTCTCGACTCGACTCTCGACTCCGCACTCTTTGGGCGCGAGTTGTCGCGTCGCCCATCTCCCAGTGAGCTCAGCTCCGGCCAGGGGACACGGGCTCGTTCTCCGGCACGTGGACCTTGTGAGAGGAGTGTTTCGTGGTGGACGGTATACCTACTGACAGTAGCATCACGATCAGCTAGGCTCTCTCATGGATGGCAGTGGTGACGGTGGACTACGTGGGCTCGCTATGATATCATGTGAAGAGGTGGCAACCGGCTGGCAAGCGCAGCGAAAT
Source organism: Imbricaverruca yamaguchii (assembly GCA_034440575.1). NCBI lineage: Eukaryota > Metazoa > Arthropoda > Thecostraca > Neoverrucidae > Imbricaverruca > Imbricaverruca yamaguchii. The sequence goes on along the minus strand of JAOTOL010001583.1, from coordinate 1,552,944 downwards.
GGGCAGGGCGGTTCGCGCAGCGGCAGCGGGCGGTCGCAAGGCCGAGGGCGTGGTTAGGCCGAATACGCCCACACCACCGGGCGGTCGCGTACGGCTCAGAGACAGTCCACACCCACCAGTGATCAGGCACACCCCAGAGGCCGGCGGCAGCGACGACAGCCAGCCGCCAACCGAACGCGACGACAGCCAGCTCAACTCAGACGTATCCACGCCACCCGGCCGGCTCCACCCACCGCGCCACGCCCACCCGGTCGGCTCCACCCACCGCGCCCACGCCCACCCGGCCGGCTGTGTCTATCGCGCCACGCCCACCCGGCCGGCCCCGCCCATCACGACCACGCCCATCCAACCGGCTCCACCCACCAAGCCACGCCCACCCGGCCGTTTCCACCCGACCGACTCGGCCTACCACGTACACGCCCACCACCGACCCTGACGAACACACCAATCATCCCAGCCTTATCCTGCCAGTTTCCTCTATTAAGTAGAAGCGCAAACACGGTCACCCCTCCGTTGGCAGACTGCCACGGTGGTCTGCCAATGGAGGGGGCTGTGGTGATGCCCTCCATGGAACGCAGCATGCCTGGTGCGGAATCGTTGGTGCTGCATGGCTCACAAAGCGGATAGAAAGGCAGTCCTGGGCTGTGCCAAGAAGCTGTGCGTTCCCCGGGGAGGATTTTCCACGCCGCCGAAATGGCCCGACTTGCTGTTCAGCTTTAGTGACGAAACACCACCAGTTTCGTCGTCATTTCAGCAGATTTGGAACTGTTTCAGCACATGCAGCAGCGCGCAGCAATCACTGTTTTCGTTGCTCTAAGATCAATCGAAATCAGCAGTAGCATGCATGGTTGCATGCATGATTGCATGAGCTATTGCCATTGCATGTTTGATTGTATGTGCCTTTGTCATTGCGTGCACGCACCGACAATGGCACATACAAACAAATGAAGGGTGGGAAATCGTCTTTCTTCGTTTTCCTCCTTCTCCCTCCTACCAGTATCCTACAGGTGTGTTGTCAATTATAATGTTTGTGTTCCAAGCTCCCTCTACCAGTGCTGGGCCAAAACTCCGAATGTGCAGCTCTGTTCCGATGACCGACACCAAGCTGCTCTACTCCCGAAATCCTCTCAAGCTGCTCGATCTCTGAAATCCTCCCTGTCAAAGATTGCGTGCGTGCATTGCGTGTCGTTGCATGGCGCTTTTGCTCCAGCTGCAGTGCTCCACGTCAGCAGGTGCTGCGCTTCTCTCGTGTCGTCACGTGTAGCGGCGTGGTGACGGGCCAGCGTAGGCACGTGCAGTGTTGGCACGTGCAGTGTTGGCACGTGCGGTGTTGGCACGTGCAGTGTTGGCACGTGCGGTGTTGGCACGTGCAGTGTTGGCACGTGCAGTGTAGGCACGTGCAGCGTAGGCTCGTGCAGTGTTGGCACGTGCAGTGTTGGCACGTGCAGTGTTGGCACAGTGCAGTGTTGCACGTGCAGTGCTGGCACGTGCAGTGTCCTCTCGATCAGAAATACCGTTCAGAGTTGATCGGCGGCAGGCGACCGTCCTGTCCACGGATCGACATCACCGACGGAGACTGCGGCACAGTGGGGAGATGGCGGGTCATGGGCACACTGGGCAGGGGCTTAGAGATATCAACAACACAGTAGAGACTGCAGCACAGTGGGGAGATGGCGGGTCATGGGCACACTGGGCAGGGGCTTAGAGATATCGACAACACAGGAGACTGCAACACAGTGGGAGACGGCGGGTCATGGGCACACTGGGCAGGGGCTTAGAGATATCGAACAACACAGTAGAGACTGCAGCACAGTGGGGAGATGGCGGGTCATGGGCACACTGGGCAGGGGCTTAGAGATGTCAACAACACAGTAGAGACTGCAGCACAGTGGGGAGATGGCGGGTCATTGGGCACACTGGAAGGGGCTTAGAGATATCAACAACACAGGAAGACTGCAGCACAGTGGGGAGATGGCAGGTCATTGGGCACCCTGAACGGGGCCTTTAGAGATGTCGACAACACAGAGACAACACAGAGACGGAGACGGCAGCAAAGTGGGGAGGCGGACTGCGCAAGATGAAGATGACATCAATGACTTGAAGTCGACTTTTAAACTTTGATTGTACATTCACCTGCATTCAGCCATCTGGGTTATGTGCAAAACCAGATCTATCCGAACCTAAAGGAAGCCATCGACCACAGCTGACCCCTAGTTGGTCCCTGTTAGGCCCTGGATGACCACCGTTGGCTCCTGTCTGAGCTCAGCGGGCTCCTAGTTGACCACAGCTGGACCATATCTGACCACAGCTTGGCCCTATCTGACCACAGCTTGGTTCTGTCTGACCACCACAGCTGGGTTATATCTGACCACAGCTGGTGCCCATATCTGGCCACAGCTTGGCACTATTTGACCGAAGCTGGACACCATCTGACCCCAGCTGGCTCCTATCTGACCCCAGCTGGCTCCTATCTCACCCCAGCTGGCTCCTATCTCACCCCAGCCGGCTCCTATCTCACCCCAGCTGGCTCCCTTCTATCTCACCCAATCTGGCTCCTATCTCACCACGGCTGGCTACCATCTCACCACAGCTGGCTCCTATCTCACCCCAGCTGCCTTCTATCTCACCCCAACTGGCACGTCTGCCAACGTACCCGCATGACACCTATCTCACCCCAGCTGGCTCATATCTCACCCCAGCCGGTTCCTATCTCACCCCAGCTGTCTCCTATCTCACCCCAGCTGGCTCCTATCTCACCCCAGCCGGTTCCTATCTGACCCCAGCCGGCCCGTCTGCCGACGTACCCGCATGACATCGTTCAGTCCGCTCAGGAAGCGGGCGTCGCGCTGTCCGTTGGGCCCGTGCACCTCGTACGTGTACAGCTGGTACATGCGCTGCAGCTCGGGCGGCATCCCCGACCGGCGCGTGGCCGAGCCGCCCGCCTTGATGTCTGCGGAGAGAGCACGTGTCAGCCGCCGGCTGCCAACTCGGCGCCATTGTTGTTGTTGTTGTTGTTTTTTGTTTTTTTTTTGGGGGGGCGCATCAACTACAGAGGTCAGCGTCCGCCGGCTGCCAACTCGGCGTTATTGTTTTTTGTGGGGTTTGGGGTGCATCAACTGCAGAGGTTATACAGCGTCCGCCGGCTGCCAACTCGGCGTTGTTGTTGTCGTTTTGGGGGGTTTGGGGCGCATCAACTGCAGAGGTCATACAGCGTCCGCCGGCTGCGAACTCGGCGCTGGTTCAAAATCCTCGGGTTGAACCGACGCGTAGCTCGCGAACCAATGAACCGATCGACACGAATCCGCCACAGGATTGTCGCCAAGACGTTCGCCAAGCCTGGCAGTGCAAACATTTTTGTCGCGTGTGACACGTACGCCCAGGCGTTCACCATGTCTTCATCCTTTCTCACGTTTGGGTCTAGTGATGGAAAATTGTTAAAAGTGACGACTAGTGTAGATTAGCTAATTTTGGGTTCTCAGCTCAAACCAGCTGGGGAGAGTAGTGGTCTGAATCGATTTTGAACACACCAACATTTTGAGAGGTTGGTGTGCATTTAATGGTGCATTTGTTAGTTATTAGGGTCTTTAGGGTGCATCGACTACATTGGTCATGTAGCGCCCATTAATGGTGCATTTAATGACTATTTATTCTAAAATAATACCTAGTCCGAATGCTTCCTAGGGTGGCTTTATGAACCAGGGTTCTATTGCTAAGCAGAGCTTGTTGCATGAACCCTGTCCCCACCACCCGATCCATGGATTCCAGTTCAACGGCATAATTTTGGCCGAGAGTTCAACGTGCCGTCAATGCATCGACACGGCCGCCCGGTAGCTCGTTCCCGACCTTACCGGGCCAGTTGCCAACTGACCCTCCAAGCCGGAGGCTAAATGCGAGCGCGTGAAGCCACTCGAACTCTGTTTTTTTCAAGCCATGGTGGACCAGTTCAGACAAGCGCTCCAACCAGCTGAGCTACCGGGGAGGATTATTTGGTTTTAATGGTGTAGCAAATGCACACCAAATTAATGGTGTCATTTGTGCATTGGTGTGCATTTATCAATAGGTGCACCCCAGTGCATCATTCGGCAGGCGCACTTGCACTAGTACCATCTGACGACCATAGTTAACTAGGTGCACCCCGGTGCAGCATTCAACAGGCGCGCTTGCATCAGTGCCATCTAGCGGCTATAGTTTAATTAGGTGCGCTCCGGTGCAGCATTCAACAGGCGCACTTGTACTAATGCTATCTAGCGTTTATAGTAGCCGGATAAATTACGGCAGGAACGCACCAGTACTGGCACCACGTGTCACCAGTATAACGTAGCGGTATAGGATACTGATATTGTCACCACGTATCACCATAAGGTAGCAGTATATGCCACCAGTACTGGCACCACGTGTCACCAGTATAACGTAGCGGTATAGGATACTGATACTGTCACCACGTGTCACCATAAGGCAGCAGTATATGCCACCAGTACTGGCACCACGTGTCACCAGTATAACGTAGCGGTATAGGATACTGATATTGTCACCACGTATCACCATAAGGTAGCAGTATATGCCACCAGTACTGGCATCACATGTCGCCGGTATAAGGTAACAGCATCAGGTTAAGGCAGACTTTCCTCACCAACAGGGTAGTAGAATACTGGAACCAGCTGCCAAAAAACATTGTTAGTAGCAGCACATTGAACTGTTTAAAAACAGCATAGACAATCATCATAAGAATAGAGGGTTTGCTTTTCAGTATTACAGGGAGGGCTGATTGACAGATTTGGTGGGCAACTGGTTCAGTGTACAGAGTGCAACCAAGAAGGGCCCTTGTGGCTCATAGTTCCACTAATCTTTTATGTCTTTATGTTTATGTCTAACATAAAATTCCAGTACTGACATCACGTGTCACCAGCATAAGGTGCCAGTATAAGGTACCAGTATAATATCCCAGCACTTGACATCGCTAGTCACCAGTACAAGGTACAAGCATATGGCACAAGCACAGGCATCAATGTCACCAGTATAAGGTGCAATTACCATTACAAGGCCCCATTAACGGAACTGAATAAGCGAGGACAAGAAGCGGGCTACAGAGCTTCTGCGCTGCGGGCGCACGTCAGCCACCATGTCGTGGTCGCGGGGAACCTGTGCACTGACTCTGGAAGTGCCCTCTGCCAGTGGTCCGAGAAGAGAGAGCTTCGGGTCACTACAGGTCGCGGTGCTACGTCGGTACGAGCGCTGACCATGCCGACACAGAACGCTCTAGTGCGGGCAAGACGTACACGATATGCAGACAATTTCGGCTTAGCTCAGCAGCAAAAGTTTTCCCACCAACATGATTCGTTTAACACCATCATTAAGCACCATCATTAAAGCGGTTCTCCCGGGAAAAGGCGGCTTTGTTCATCGTGGCATCATCACAGTATATGTCTTCCTTTCTTTCAATGCCATCACCAAAACCGGAAAGCTACTTTAAATAATTTTCTACCATAAATAACGTTTCCTGTCAACAAGGGTTGTGAACACCTTGTGGAAAATATTGTCATGAATATTTTATCTCTCAATCCTTTATTTCTGCTGTGAACTCAGTAATTATGCAGTAACCTAATTCTATGCAACCCTGAGTGAAGCGACCGGGACTTTAAATGTCAAGAAAAGGTTAGCAAGGTTTCAAACCGGGAGGGTTAGGATAACAACCTACGCTAGCTCACGGTTCGCTAGAAGAAAGAATGCAAGACAAAGAAGAAGAATAGGAACCCGCTGCAGCCTCATGCTTCCCTGTATCTAGACTGCATGTAAATGAACTTTACCCGCATTGACATTCATCATACGTTTCAAACCACAACGAAAGTTAGCTTTGAATCGAATGAATTCGCCTGTGATAAAACGATATGAGCATTGTCCAGAGACGAGTGACATTGGCTGGAACACCAGATAGTTTGGAGGTTGAACACACTTTGTTGTGACCTTTACTGACCTTGTATGAAGTCACGTTGCCCGCTGATGATCTCATCACACAGCGCTCCCCGGCGACCTTCATGTGACCTTTACTGACCTTGTATGAAGTCACGTTGCCCGCTGATGATCTCATCACACAGCGCTATCCGGCGACCTTCAGGTGACCTCTACTGACCTTGTATGAAGTCACGCTGGCGGTTGATGACCTCATCACACAGCGCTATCCGGCGACCATCAGGTGACTTCTACTGACCTTGTATGAAGTCACGTTGCCAGCTGATGATCTCATCACACAGCGCTCCCTGGCGACCTTCAGGTGACCTCTACTGACCTTGTATGAAGTCACGCTGGCGGTTGATGATCTCATCACACAGTGCCCTCTGGCGATCGTACCGCAGGATCATCAGATCTCGGCGGCGCAGCTCGTGGTCCTTGATCAGCTGATTGCTCCGTATCTCCATCTGTAGACAGCAAATGACGTCATACCTTACGCGGCGGACGTCAGCTGTGCGGCGAGAAGCAGCCGGACGCAGTGGAAGACGACACCGGCACTAGGGGCATCAGTACGTTCATTGGAGCTGCAACGCCGGCTTCTGTACGGAAATGATAACCTTTGCACGGCTCAGGTTATTCCTTCTCTTATGGACCGCATGCATCTTCCTCCACGTTCCATAACTGAGAGTAGTTTGCAGCAGGACAGTTGTTGGGAACTTCCTATCTACGGGCAACGATACAGCACGGCGGATTACTGCAAAGGTGGCTTACTGCAGCGGCGGCTTGCTGCAGCGGCGGCTTACTGCAGCGGCGGCTTACTGCAACGGCGCCTTACAGGACGACGACTTACGGTACGGAGCAAAGTGGACCAAACTTCATCGAGACCGTCAGAACACTTTGGATACGGTCTGCCCCTATCCCCGCTTTAAGCACCTTACCACGCACACACATCGTAGTATAATAACCTCCTGACGTAAATGCACACTTGTGGTGACTTTGTTACACAAAACCCCCTACAAAGGCGGCTCGCACGGACTTTATGGTCCGCACTGCCTTTATGGTCCGGCACGCCTTTAAGCACACCATTACTCATCCGTACACACGTCATTCTTCTGCGGTTCACACAATGGCACGCGGAAAGGAATCGCTCGGTGCGCACCATGCGTGTTTCAATATCACTCCAATACAAAATAACAACTGGAAAACATTGTTTGCGTATATTTCTATTGAAACTGACAATGATGATCAAATATTAGGGTGGAAGGTTAGCAATGTCAGGGCAGGGGCGGGCCGAAAGTCGCCCATGTTTACCAAGGAGTCATTATTTGCTCACGCGGAAAAGAACACGCGATCATACGGACACACCCGAGTCCTACCGCCTTCGCATGTGCATCACGTAACGAGCACCAGAAGATCACATCCGACCGAGGCGATCAATGAAGATACACATAAACAAGCAATTAACGACGATATAAATGTCCAGGGGGAGAAGGTCATTATGATTACGAGCCAGTGGCGACGCACCAGGGATCAATACGGCCATGGAATTTTTTGCACGAGGCACGACACCGAGTGCACAATGACGACCCCGGGTACGCGACAATGACCCACAACAGCCACACACACTACAACTCCACAGGATGCCCCGTGCCTCCGGGGGAGCGAGTCGTCATACCCTGACGCCGAAAATGCTGGTGCTGGCCCACAACGTATGTGGGTCCAGAATATCCGGCGTACGCCATGGGCCTAATCTTGAATTCGTTTCAAGCACGGAGCGAGCCTCGAACCACCCCGAAAACACAGCGGACTTGACAGCGGACTTCACGCCTTTAAGCGGACTTGACAGCGGACTTATAAAAAATAGTATATTCTACCATATTTCACTATTTAATTTATCACTGGGAGTGCATCTGTGACCGAGTGTTCTGAGACGAAAAGACAGCAAACTGCAATACTGCAACACGACATTGCTCCTACAGTAAGAACTTCGACAGACTTACGTAAACATCAGCCGTGAAATGATCTCGACCTGCCCTAGCTCCATGCTCTTAAGAGACATCACGTACATTTTTTTAACACAGTGTACCTTCTATTGTCGGAAGCGACGTCAAATACCAAGAGGTATCTTGGATGCTTTCGAAATTGGCCAGCATCAAACATCCAGAGGTGAGTTCGTGTTGACCTTCACGCACTACAAGGGTCACTAGATTTTGCGATCATTCATAATTTCTTAAACACCGCTATTGCCGCTGTTTGTGCCTCTACTACCACTACAGCTACGACAGCCACTGCAGCTACTACTACCACCACAGCCACTGCGGCCACTGCAGCTACTGCAGCTACCGCAGCCCTTACGCCGCTACAGCCACTGCAACCACTGCAGCTACAGACACTGCAGCTACTACAGCCACACTGCAGATATTGTAGGCCTTGCCGCCGCCGTTGCTGATTGTCAATGCGACGACAATCAGCCATCGCATGCCTACTTCCATACTTATAACACGGGATGCCTATAAGCCGGGGAATAGAGCATGACAAGCGCACGAGATACTCCGAACCGGCAATAGGTCGTAGGTAATTAAGCGTACCAACGTATGGCAGCCACTACAGCCGCGCTTGGAACATTTTGTTATAAACCTATGAAAATTAGGGACAAGAGAGGAGGAAAATATGACAGGTTGATCTGTAGACAAAAGCACTCAAGTCCTCAATATTCATCGCAGTGACTGATTCGCAGGCATGGATGATCTCCACTCGTTTCTTGCTACGGTTCGCATTTGAATGTCTCTACTCAGGGATCTGCTCTTGCAATTTTGATATTTACTAATTTAATTAAATTTCAATATTCAGTTCAATATCGCAACAAAGCATTTCAGATTCGGTAGTAATTTTCTTAGAGCCAGATTTTCACGTTTAGATTCGCCAGTTGTCAGCAGAATATTCCTCCCGAAGTACCCTCAGGTTTCCGACAATGAAACGGGCTGGCGACGGCTCTCCCGCAAGCGGGCAGCTTACCATGCATTTCGTACCGCTCGCCACCCGTCCCGGATGGCAAATGGGCAAAAGGTCTGAGTTGCATCCCGTAGTCTTGAGTTCGATCCCAGGGAGAGGTGGCTTTTTAGTCTTACCTTTAACATACAATGCAATCTCGCGAGTCCGTCACATCTGGAATCACCTTAGCTTTGCATACATGGTGGACATCGCGCGTCTGCGCACACACTCGAAGCAGTTCGTCTGGAAGTAATATACGCGCCAGTTGTACTACACCGCGCTTTTAGCACTTTCCTTCGCTCCACTAGTGGCCCGAGAGCCCCCTTATACCGGCATCTGGTGTGGCAAGTGCCCTCCGAAGCCATGCACAACCACACACACTCACGCCGTGCAAACCGTGCACAACTGCGCGCAACTGAACTGAATAAGCGCCATCAACTAGATTGCCTGCTGGCAAACTGTACAAAGCGTGACGTGAAAATCCATACACGTCGGCCAGTTTTGAATCCTGGTTTCATTGGTCGTTTGCGTGTTTTGTTGCCGAGCGTAGCACTCGCTCGTCGGCGGCACGGCTCTGTCAGTCGACAAAACGACAAAACGGTCCGCTCACACAGTCGACAAAACGGTCAGGTCATTAGGGCTGCACTTCACTGGCTGCAAGCCGCAGGTCGATACCAACATTTGAGAAAATGTGATAGCAAATGAGCCGCTGTTCAGTGTCATAGAGGAGGGGTCGTGTCAAGGTCACTGTCAAGGTGGCTGTCAAGGTGGCCGTCAATGTCACTGTCAAGGTTACTGTCAAGGTGGTTGTCAATGTCACAATCAAGGTCACTGTCAAAGTGGCAGTCAATGTGGCTGCCAGGGTGGCAGTTAAAGTTACAGTCAGGGTGGCTTTCAGGGTGGCTGCCAAGGTGGCAGTCAAGGTGACTGTGAAGGTGACTGTCAAGGTGGCAGTCAAGGTGGCTGTCAATGTGGCTGTCAAGGTGGCAGTTAAAGTTACAGTCAAGGTTGCTTTCAGGGTGGCTGCCAAGGTGGCTGTGAAGGTGACTGTCAAGGTAGCAGTCAAGCTGATAGTCAAGGTGGTTGTCAAGGTCACAGGGTGGCAGTCAAAGTGGCTGCCAATGTGGTTGCCACGGTTGTTGCCCCGTGAAGCGTGAAGCGCTACAAGGAAGCAGTATGAAGCGCCACAAGGAACCACTGTAAAGCGCCACAACACCTCGCATATCGGGGGCGGCAATTGCCGAACGGCGTATGCTGAGCGGCGCGGCGACCGTGCGCCATCAATTGTCGCAACAGCGTCAGAGTGGCGTCAGAGCTGTTGTCCGTGTTTGGAAATTGTTGGCAGCGGTACGGCCGACGCAGTTCAGCCTGCCAGTCGGATGATCAGTCGAGACGTCGGTTGTCCGCTCGTCCATTCAGGGGCGTGCGCCGCATGTGTGACTGAACGCCGAGTTCGGCTGACATAGCAATTACATCCTGTGCAGCCTGTTTATCCCTGTAGGCAGCGTAGCCTAGTATACTGGTGCCAGTTGTGCAAATATTAGCCAGCTCTCACCCAACGAGTTCGTTTCGTTTTACAACACGATTTCTTCGAGGTGCAAAACGAAGCGAAACCACAAGCGAACTCACAGGTATGCACAATAAGCGGAAATAAGCGGAAATTAGAACGCAGGATTGGGATTGGCTGCCACTGTAGGCGTAGTCCAGCTCGCGAAATGAACGGCAATGCTCATGTCTGATTGGTTGACTATTTGGTTTTAAGGCCGCATCGAATACATGGGCCATTTATCGCGTCCATTACAAATAGGTGTTCAAAACGTCTCAATCTGACATTCCATGGGCTGCACGTATTCTTCCTGGTGCATCTTAATGCTAACGTCTCGGGTAGATAGCACAAAATGTCACATCACATGGAAAGCTGAAAAGCAATTCTATTTTCAACGATTTGCGATTGGTCCCCTAAGATTGTGAACAGGGAGAGACCAGGATCAATTCCGAATTGACGTCGGCGCTGCAGACAAAATCTCGGACATGAGATAAGAGCGTGGCAAGCTGTTAGTGCTCTACCATATCCAGGACACAGAGGCTTATTCTCGCCATTAAGTAGCCACGGGTGGTGTACGTATGACCTATGCGAAGGAACGGCATCATCTCGTCTCGCCTGGTCCCACACAGCACGAGGAGCGAGGCGCGAGTTCCACTCCGCCAAATAGGAGTTACGGCCCCTGTCATAAACGACACCCCACCCCAAATGACAGTACGGCCCAGACATACGTCACGCCTTTCACGCCACAAATTGACGGTACGGCCCCTGCCATATGTCGACGCTTTCCACCCAGTCAAATTGGCTCCCAAAGTGTCACATGTGATGACCTTCCACGCAGTCCAATGGGTGGTACGGCTCTCAAGTTGTAGTGATAAATTATTCATAAATTTTTTTTTTTTTTTTTCCTTTTATTTATTTCAAAAAATAAATTCAAAAATAACTAAGTAAATTACGCATAATTAAAAATAGGCAAATGTACGTGTGGCAGATGTACGTAAGAGCAGATGTACGTGTGGCAAAGATACGTAAGCAAAAGTGCGTACGAGCAAATGTGCGTGATGGCAAAAGTACGCATGCGTAAATGTACGGAAGCGTAGATGTACGTACGCGTAAATGTACGTAACTGCAAATCTACGTAAGCGCAAAAGTACGTGAGCGCAAATGTACGTATGCACATATGGACGTAAGCGCAAAAGTACGTATTACAGATGAACGTTTGCCAGATTCCGCACTGGGTGAGGAGTCTGGCAAATCTACATTGTCGCGCATTGATAGCCGATCCCAAAACTCGTGTTCAAATGATTTGATGACTTTATAAATGAAAACTTTTAGAAATGACAGATTCCGATGGCTGGTAGGAGGGCTGTTGTGAAGTTCTATTCGTAGGAACTTCCGTGTAAATACTGGGAAATATGTTGACATAAGCAAAGTGTGCTTTAAAAATTTGATAATTTGCTGGTCCGTCAACCAATTGCTTCCTAGACTTTCACCAGTGTTCCTGATATCCTCCCGATGTCCGCTTGTGTCCTCCTGATGTCCCCATGTGTCTTCCTGTGTCTTCCTGTATCCTCCGGTGTCCTCCGGTGTCCTCCTGATGTCCTACTGTATCCTGATGTCATCCTTATGTCCTCCTGTATCCTGCTAGTGTCGTCATGTGTCTTCCAGTGTCCTCTTGATGTCCTTTTGAAGTCCTCCTGGCGTCCCCCTGGTGTCCTGATGTCCTCCTGGTGTCCTCACGATGCCGTCCTGATGACGGATCTGTAAATCTGCCCGAGCACGTGGTGAAGCACCGCACGTCCCCCCCCTCCCCGGGCGAGGGTCTTCTACTCACGTTTTCAATTTCCAGCTCGTGTGTCTTGAGCAGCAGCTGCAACAGCTCCTTCTGCTCGTCGGTGGATATCTTGTCCGGCAGCGTCTGTCAACGTGGGCAGACGGCATTAGACAGCGTACAGCTCACACCTCGGATGCCACATAGAGGCCGGACGGCTGGAACGTCGGGGGGGGGGGGCAGGGGGAATGAAAACTGTGCTCAGTATCCGCTATTCCTCGGGGCCTCGGAAACTTGCTGTGGTGGTTATTGGTTTTCCGTCACGTCGACCGTTCAGTCATGTAGTCATGTGGTTGCGGGCGAAGAGTAGCGATAGGTGAGGCTCGAACCCACAAGCTTTCGATTGTGAGACGGGTCACTTACCTCTAAATCACTCATAACCTTCGAAACTTGCTGAGCATACCGAACATTTATTCGGCAAATAAACGGTTCGTCAGTTTTACAGGCCTCAGGACTAAGTAAATGCCAAAGGTCACCAATACAATTGTCAGAACACTATCCCTTCAGGAAATGCTTGTTTCTAGCACGCCAGAATCTCAGCCCCTACGGTCGGAAAGTCCGGCTACCCCACCGCACCCATCCACTGGTGGTTTCGAGACCCTCACGCAGGCTTTCTCTTCGGCCATGTCGGAAGCTCGCCAATTTGGAAAAATTCAAGGTTGTGAATCCCAGACAAAACGTGGTATAAATCTGGTCTTCCGGCTGAAAAAATGATATCTGAAATATTCATAGGTTGTGAACACTAGACAGAAACGTGGTATAAATCTGGTCTTCATGAACGGATATATGTAATATATATATATATATATATATATATATATATATATATATATATATATATATATATATATATATATATATATATGTTAGAGAAACAATGACCTTTCTCAACCAACTTGATCCTGAAACCGGTGGGAAACACTCTGTGACTGAAAGCGCTGACTGTGACTGAACCGCCCTGTGCGACTGAAGGCCTAGACTGCGACTGAACCTCCATATGTGACTACAGGTCCTGACTATGACTGAACCGCTCTGTGTGACAGAAGACCGGGACTGTGACTGAACCGCCACATGTGACTGAAAATCCGGACTGCGACTGAGCCGCCATATGTGACTGCAGACCCTGACTATGACTGAACCGCTGTGTGTGACTGAAGACCTGTGAACCGGTCTGTGACCGAAGCGCTCTGCGCGACTGGAAAGCGCCACAATGTGATGGCATAAAGCCATAGTCATAAAGTCATAAAGAGGTATGACCTACTAAGAGCCACAGGAGCCCATCTGGGTTAAGCCTATCCAGAAAGGATCCTAGAAAAGTACGTGGCCACACCCCAATCAATACATTACCTCAAGTTCCAAGAGAACTATATATCCCAGCCTCTCTAGCGTATGTTCACTGCCAAGTGCCACCTGATACGTTCCAGTGGTAAAAGGCAACCAAACAAAGCTATTGATGAAAACAATCAGTTTGAATTCGTCCCACAGCTGCAAAAGGTCAGAAGCGGATCCAGGATTTGTCATGGGGTGGCACTCCTCGTCTGAAAGGACTTGATTTCCTCGGGATGCCACTGCAAAAGTATCTGGTTAGTTATTAGGGCTTTAGGGCGCATCGACTACATTGGTCATGTAGCGCCCAATGCAAGTCTCTAGAGGGCGTCTTCGGCGTCTTCGTGCATACTGACGCACTCGTGCATTTGCCTTTGACTAAAAAAATGCATTGAGCGGGGCTGGGGACGGGGAGAGGGTGCCTTCCCGAAATCCCGTCTTCCCCGGCGGACGGGCGCCACCTTTCCGTGGGGGAACAGGCAGCACATTCCCCAGCGCCCCTCCCCTCCACCCGCCCCTGTAAGAGGTGCGCAGGAATGTAGGGGTGGCGCGTGCAGCACGGATTGTTAGTTCTGTAATATACTCTGGTTAGTACCACGCCGCCACCCGGCAGTCACTGACGACATACTGGGCCCAGCTATGGGGTCGTCTGCGTCGTTATTAGTTAGCTGGACCACGCAGTGCGACCTATAGTGCAGTGGAATAGCCAATCATTCGGCCATGATCAGATTCGGGGTGCGTGCCGTAATTCAGTAAGTATTCAAGTGTGATGTGGAGGCGACTTTTAAAGAACAGCCAATTGGTGCTCATAGGCAGTGTAATACCTGGTACATAAGGCACGAGAGAGCCTCTGTATAGCTCTGCTGGAACGTAAGGCAACACAAACACTTTTCTACATTTGTGGAAGGACCGCGCATTTACCGTATTCAATTCAGTTACTCTATCGACCAGATGGTGCTTAAAACGTCATGAGAAATAAACAACAGCCGATAGTACACAATGGCATGTCAAACGTGGAACCAGAGTATAAGAGGCATCGAACAGACGCAAGCGTTTTCGGTGCAGGATAGTGCACGCTAGATTTCCGCCAACATGGTCGCCGTGTTGTCGCCAAGCTTTGGCTACTCGCAAATGGCTTGGCGACAGCGCACTTTGTGTGATCGTGCCAAGTAGACTGATAGCCATGGACCTGAAAGGGAACCCGTGTCGTCGAGCCTTCGTCCATTAGCGGCAGCGTCGGCGACGATGTAGCCCCGAAGGAAGTGCTGGGTTAAGGCTCAACCTGGCGTGGATGCTGGGTTAAGGCTCAACCTGGCGTGGATGGTAGGTTAAGGCTCAACCTGGCGTGGGTGGTAGGTTAAGGCTCAACCTGGCTTTTTAAGGCTCAACATGGCGGGGTGGTGGAACAGGTTCAACTGGCGGTGCCCCAACCTGGCGTGGGTGGTGGTAAGCTCAACCGGCGTGGGTGGTAAGGCTCAACCTGGCGTGGGTGGTAGGTTAAGGCTCAACCTGGCGTGGGTGGTAGGTTAAGGCTCAACCTGGCGTGGGTGGTGGGCTAAGGCTCAACCTGGTGTGTGTGGTGAGTTAAGGCTCAACATGGCGTGGGCGGTGGGTTAAGGCACAACCTGACGTAGATGGTGGGTTAAGGCTCAACCTGGAGTGGGTGGTGGGTTAAGGCTCAACATGGTGGGGTGGTGGAACATGGTTCAACCTGGCGTGGATGGTGTTAAGGCTCAACTTGGCGTGGACGGTGGGTTAACGCTCAACCTGGCGTGGGTGGTAGGTTAAGGACTCAACCTGGCGTGAGTGGTAGGTTAAGGCTCAACATGGCGTGGGTGGTGGAATATGGCTCAACATTGCGTTGGTGGAGGCCCAACTTACCGATGTGTAGACCAGAGGAAGCAATCACATCGCGAGTGTAAGCACGGGGTTAAGGTTGGTAGGATACGAGTTGGTAAGTTGGCAGGATACGAAGCTTCAGATGCACGTTTTCTGTATCTATATATACACACACCCCGCCTGGCAGCCTGGATAAACGTCTGCCGACTTATCACGGTATTCGCTATCAGTTCCACGCACGCACGGGCAGGTGTTGTGTGCTCTTCCACACGCCTCGTGACCGGAAAAAACTATCACCACGGCATCTAATCCGCACTATTGTTGGCTTGGCTTTACTCAATCCTGTCATATTCACGCCGCTTCACGCTTCACTGTAATTCCAGTCAAAGACGTTACTAGGGCGCTAAACTGGTTGGTTGGTTGGTTGGTTATTTGGGCTTTCGGCCGCATCGACTGCGTTGGTCATACAGCGCCCATGGCGCTAAACTGGGCACTATGATCAAAGCGCCGGTCGAAGCGCCCTTGATCCCGAAGAACTAACAAGGGACGTTGGATGAGCGAGGCTTAGAGACGGACTATATATAAGTCTGCTATGCTGCGCGCACAGTATAGGACGCCATACCGTGTCAGGCATTCTGTGGATGGGCGCAACTGCACTCTCTTGCCGGCCCGCGATGACATGAACTTGGCAGCCGGTGGTAACATGGATTTGGCAGCCCGTGGTGACATGGATTTGGCAGCCCGTGGTGATATGAATTTGGCAGCCCGTGGTGATATGAATTTGGCAGCCCGTGGTGATATGAATTTGGCGGTCCGTGATGACATGGATTTGGCAGCCCGTGGCGACATGGATTTGACAGCCCGTGGTGATTTTAGCACTGTCAACTGACAATGGAAGAGCACATTTTTGTCTTGCACATAGCCTCCCAAGTGATCTCAGGAACTGTCTCAAAGTTCATGGGAGAGGACAAGAATCATAGACGGAGGAATGTGGGGAGGACAGTGCCCCTTCTTAGACATAGAATGTTAGCATGTACCCTACATGTCGACTGAAATAATAGACTGAAAACTCCTCCCCCCACACACACTTGAATTTTTGCCATAAGTATATAAATAGTTAGGTATGTAGGTGCGTCAAATATCAGAACAATGTCTATAATAGGTGCATAGGTACATCATAGGTCATAGAATGTTTTGTCAAATACGTAGGCCGGTATGTATGTATGCATATAGGTACGTCATAGGTCCCAGGACGTTTTGTCATAGATTAATAGGTAAGTATGCATTTTGGTGTGTCATAGGTTGTAGGAAGATTGCAATATGCATAGGCATAGATACAGGTATACGCAGGTAGATGGGCTTAGGCAATATATGTTGACATACCGATATATATGTCAACATATATTACATATATGTTGACAGCATGGAAATTTTGTCATGGTATATACATGGCAGTATACAGTATATACACGGAAGTATACAGGATATACACAGGAGTGTAAAGCAAACGCACGACAGTATATAGTATATAAACGGGAGTACACGATGCATACACGTGAGTAAATACGATATGCACGCGAGTAGACGCTCCAGTTTTTCGGCATGGCACGCAGCTGCCGAGCACTCAAAATGATTGGACAGCGACGTAGCGTGTAGTTAATAAAGCACGCCTCGCATCTGAACCCGCCGACCCGACAAGGTGCTGACGGACAACCGCCGCCACCCCGCGGTACCCGCCGTGACGTCACAGTGTTGATGGGGGCGTGCCGCGGCTGTGGGGCGGCCGTCGCGTGGCTACCATCACCACGACCGTGGCTACCGGCCCGGTAACCACGGCGGCACGCGCGGTCGATACCGCACACATGAGCCGACCGGCCGCCACGCCACCGCCGCCCACACGACCTGATGTATATGTAAATATATATATATATATATATATATATAAATGTATATATATATATATATATATATATATATATATATATATACATATATGTAATATATATAATATATTTATATAATATATATATATATATATATATATATATATATATATATATATATATATATAATATATATTGATCGGTAGGAAGAACCGCGACTATGACCATGGCCTACAAAGATAAGACATCTGTCATTGTAGACGCCGAATACGTTAGGTGACGTGAGCCATGGAAGAGTAAACGTCGGCGCCTTGACCACGTATTGATCCAGAAGGCCAATCCGTTCGTCTAATTGGTTGCGTGTGGCTGAATTTCCCCAGAGGCAACGGAGTTTCGATCCGGTAGGCAAGCGGTAAGGCCAGGTGCAAACAATGATGAACAAACGACACAGTACACGTGCGCACATTAACGCAGGCACGTGTGCATGCACGCACGCGCGCGCACACATGCTCACATACACTGCTGAGTCGTCTTACCTCTTCCAATTTCTTTGCCTTTTCTTTCACTTCCAGCATGTCGGACTCCACATTTTTCCTGATGTCTTGATACCTGAGGAAGCACGAACGCACAGTCAAAATCCGCCAATATACGCCGTCCCCAAACCGACGCCGGAGAGACAGAACATCGGTTTATGAGGAGTTTGTTTGTTTGTTTATTTGGGTTTTAGGGCGCATCAACCAGGTTTGGTCATTTAGCGCCCATAAGGCGTTTGTCTTGCAGCAGAAGGGTTCATCGGGTTGAAAGTTTGCTAGCGTCTGGCATTTCGCCGCTACCGTGAATATTTCCCATGGCGTGATGGCGACGCCGCACGGCCCATACAGCTGCGTGCGTTGTGAGGGTAGCCATGGTTTCATTAAGCACTCACCGTGCATGAACGCTGCATGGTCACATTCATGGTCTAGTACGTCAAGACAACGATGAGATTGAAGAGCGAGGACAACCTGGGCGTGGAAGACTTCTGACTGTATTAAAAAGGAGCATTAAAAGCACTTGGAGATGAGGTGATCAAGTTGGATACATTTGGAAATATTGTTGGTCATCTCACTACTATAAATGCTGATTGGCATGTTGGGCACCTGTGTTCACTTTTCCTTCAGGATATCATTTTGGTGTTCAGTTCGGACAGCCATTCGCAACTGAAAGGTCACATGGGGTATTGATTTTTCTGGCGTGCTGCCACGGCTCTACCACGTGCATGGAAAGCACAAACAATGCCTTCCTCCACCGGAGTCACTATGTAGGTCGTTGGCGTTCACCTTGGCGTCCGCCGCAACTGCAGCTGATTATAGTAATCTTCCTTAATGTTTTTTTTTTTTTCAAAGAAAAGAACTAAGTATTACATCTATGAGAGTCGTACGGGAAGAATGCAACTA
Organism: Imbricaverruca yamaguchii; assembly: GCA_034440575.1. Lineage (NCBI taxonomy): Eukaryota > Metazoa > Arthropoda > Thecostraca > Neoverrucidae > Imbricaverruca > Imbricaverruca yamaguchii. The sequence continues at coordinate 1,534,152 of JAOTOL010001583.1, read as the reverse complement.
ACATTAGGAGACTCATTATGCATCTATCTTGGTGGAACTTGTTTGCGGTCGCGAAGCGCACCGTTGTCGCTTCAGTTCACCAGTGGCCACTGTCATCCACCCATAACCACTGTTCACTGGCTCCGACGGACACCATTTGTTGCCCTCCCACACATAGGAACGGATAGTCCAGGGGTAAGTCGCCCGTCTCACAATCGAAAGGTTGTGGGCTCGAATCTCACCTGTCGCTACTCTTCGCCCGCCGCCAATCGGCGCGAGAGACTGGCGACGCTACATGACTCAACGGTCGACGTGTCGTAAAGCCAATAACCACTGCCTTCCCACACAAGCGCGGTCCAATTATCACAGTCTGCGCCACGCTGCTTCCGTATGTGGCGTTCACCAAACCTAGCACAAGCGAGCATTCACAGTTCTAGCCAAGTGTTCGACCGGCGAGCAGGTCGTTAGTGGTCGCCGCCGGCACCGAACAACGTCTCGTGATAAAAGTGGCGCGAGCCGCGTGGGTAAATTGCCGCCAAGAACTGCCAGCCCGGGGTTCAAGGCCAATGGCTTCGACTCGGTCGAATATCGAATAGTTGCAAGAGTGTCACGGTGAACGCCACGACTATTTCACGATGAACTCCACGACTATATCAAGGTGAACGTCACGGCTGTGACACGGTGAACGCCACGGCTACGTCACGGTGAACGCCACGGCTACGTCACGGTGAACGCCACGGCTACGTCATGGTGAACGCCGCGGCTACGTCGCGGATACGTCAGGTAGAGGCTGCTCGTTTCAAAGGTGACCACTTGCTGTCGACTGTTCCGCACGCTTTGCACTGACAGAGGCTCGTTCTGTCTGATCCCTGGCAACCGTTCTCGAGGGCTGAGCCCAGCCCCAGGAGCTGAGCCCAGCCTCAGAACCTGAGCCCAATCTCAGGAGCTGAGCCCAGCCCCGGCAGCAGTGCCCCGCCCCAGGAGCTCAGCCCAGCCCCAGGAGCTGAGCCCAGTCCCAGGACTACCCAGCCCCAGGAGCTAGCCCAGTCCCAGAGTTGAGCCCAGGGCAGCCCCAGGAGTGAGCCCAGCCCAGGAGCGAGCACCAGGAGGAGCCCAGCCAGGACGACCAGCCCAGGAGCTGAGCCCAGTCCCAGGAGTTGAGCCTATCCCCAGGAGCTGAGCCCAGCCCCAGAGTGAGCCCAGCCCCAGGAGCTGAGCCCAGTCCCAGGAGTTGAGTCTATCCACAGGTGCTGAGCCCAGCCCCAGGAGCTGAGCCTAACCCCAGGAGCTGAGCCCAGTCCGGCAGCTGAGCCCAGCCCTGGTAGCTGAGCTCAAACCAGCATCGCAGCTGCAGCGCTAATTTTCTATAGCGCTACAGTGCACTTTATATCACACTTTGTGACACGAACGGCGCTTTTGGTGACACCGAATTTGCCGTTTACAACAGCAACTATGCTGGTGGTGATCCATCATTCGGCTGGTCTTCTCCCACAAAGTAAACTGCAATCGTTATCAGGCGGGTTAACTGGGTGGAGTGGTGAAATTGCGATGGAAATTATTTGGAAGGATGTCTGATTTTGTGCTGAACATTTTCTCCAGTTTTCTACAAAAACGCGTCGCACGATGCTCCATCGGGATGTCCGCAAAACGACATAATGTCGAAACAGACCGCGCTTAGTCGGGTTGCGGCAATCGGGGCAATTCTGCACCAACATAGCATTGGATTTCGCTTTCATCGATGAAAATACGAGAGCTATAAGCTGTCGGGGCGGCAGGCTGGCACAAAATCGCAATGTGTATTGCGTATAAGCTGTCGGGTATAAGCTGTAGAGCTGATACCCGATTACGTGTTGGACTACGTGGATTAGCTGGAGCAATGCGATCTCCTACGAATGTCTTCAGTCTTTTTTGGGGTCACGACATTGTGGGTATGAAATTGCGTGCACAATATCGCGCCGGCCGGCCGTCACCAAGTCGCAATGTGTATTGCGTATCAGCTATTGCGTATAAGCTGTAGAGCTATAAGCTGTCGGGGCGGCCGGTCGACGCACAGTCAGGTTTGTGCACGCAATTACATACCATAATGCAGTGACTGAAAACAAGACTGAAGACATTCGTAGGAGATCGCACTGGTTCAGCTGATCCACGCAGTCCAATATGAGGCCACGACCAGGCAGAGCTCTCAGGGAGAGCAGAACATCGATACGGCTGGTGCATAGCTAGTGCTACGCGATCAATACCTACCGACCTAGGACCAGCCAAAGCTCATCCAGTCGCTGATCGTCTTAGTTCTGAAAAGCATCAGGTTTGACAACTCGCCTGCTCAGCGTTCATAGTTCGCTATTGCCGAAGGCCTAGAGCAAATGAGTTCCGAGCCAGCGTTCGATACATGTGATACGAGTTGGCAGCTCCTCGATTGCCTGTGCAGTGCGAAATGCCGGGGCCGGGTAACTGCTCCAGGCTACTGCCGGCCAGGTCCGCTTTGATTGGTCGAGAGGTGAACACCGCCTGCGGCGCCTACTTGGCCGCTGACCCCTGCCCCGTCATTTCGACCCACACGGACAAAACCGCGCACTAAGCCCTTGCCGTCATGGCTGTGGTTGGATGATACGGGCTGCATGGTTGAAGTGACAGCACCCACCTCCTCCTGTGTGTGATCGTGGCTTTACGGCGCACTCGGCAGCTGAGGCCATATGGCGTCGCCTGCCTCTCACCCTGGCAGGAAGGGCGGGCACCGCGGGGAATCGAACCCCGTACCCCTGGCTTGTCATACGCCCACCTTAACCGCTGAGCCACCGACGCCCGCGCCCACTACTTCGGTCGCAATACAGACTTTCCAATGATGCACGTTGCTTTTCATAAAGCGTCAGCTTGTTCTTTCCGTTTGCGTAAAAAAGCATATGTGTAGCGTTGGTAGCCATATTGGTAGTCGTTCTGCTATAGCTGGTATGATCCGTCTACCGATCCATTCAGTATCTGGGTAGAATTGTACCGCAATAATATATATATATATATATATATATATATATATATATATATATATATATATATATATATATATATATATATATATATATATCAAACTTCACCAACCGATGCATGTTAGCTAGTAAATCATCTGTTCCTGCCCATTTTGCATCATGTAATCAGAGTCAGCTTCCCTGCACTGAGCACGTGCAAATGACGTCACTGGGATATGTCCTACTCTGTGCAACACGGGGTTGGCTCACTGGTCAAAACTTGCCACGTGTCATCGCTTTCACTAATTGCTCTTTATCACATCAAGAGCATTCTGCTCGTCGCCAACTCAACGACTGGAAAATCTTTCGGGGACATGGGCTTCGGCGTTCTTCTTTCCGACGCGACCAACGGGTTAAACTTCGGAACTGCAACGATGCGTGAATCTGAGCCTCGTATACCGCACTCCCCGCTCTTTCTCGTGTCCCTCACCACATTCTTTGGCTGATCATAACGTGACACTTTGGCGCGTACATCACGTGACCAACTCTTCCCCCGCCCCATCCCCCTCCATTGTCACGTGACTCGCCTTCCCAGTATGCCATGCGTCAGGCGGCTGAGGCGATTGTTGTGACGCGTTTCGACTACCTGTTCCCCATTAGTTTCAGCACTTCACAACACAATGTTCCTAAATCTTTCAGACATCAAATTTAAGAAGGTAATATGGATAGTATATATTATAGAAGATAATAATTATAGGTATAGAAGATAATAATTAAGGTTTTAAGAAAGATAATAATATTTCTGGTCATGTCTTTTAAGAGGTGGTCCCAGAAATATTAGTATCACGACAGTTCTAGTCGCCACACCAAGCGTGTATTCATTTTCTCACTATACCTGAGGAGAAGCATCGGCTGTGTCGTGGATGCAAGGGCTTGTCGTAAAAATGTCACGAAGGCGACCGTGCGACTGACCTTTCCTCTTCTTCCTGGACGTACCGGAGATCGTCCCACGCCTGGGCCAGCTCCTCTGTCTCCTCATCATCTGAGGTTGACGAGGAAGGTCAGGTCAGTGGGATGACACGTGACTGGCACCCGACCAAAGGTCACCTCGGTGGGGTGTCACGTGACTGGCAGCCGACCAAGGGTCATGTCAGTGGGGTCACGTGACATGTATATATATATATACATATATGTATATATATATATATATATA